>WFMF01000789.1:0-45240 GCA_011033025.1 Beroe forskalii | reverse complement strand
TGATAGGGGTCCTCTGTTAACTTGATAGTGTCCCCTGTTAGTGATAGGTCCTCTGTTAACTTGATAGTGTCCCCTGTTAGTGATAGGGTCCTCTGTTAACTTGATAGTGTCCCCTGTTAGTGATAGGGTCCTCTGTTAACTTGATAGTGTCCCCTGTTAGTGATAGGGTCCTCTGTTAACTTGATAGTGTCCCCTGTTAGTGATAGGGTCCTCTGTTAACTTGATAGTGTCCCCTGTTAAAGATAGGGTCCTCTGTTAACTTGATAGTGTCCCCTGTTAGTGATAGGGTCCTCTGTTAACTTGATAGTGTCCCCTGTTAGTGATAGGGTCCTCTGTTAACTTGATAGTGTCCCCTGTTAGTGATAGGGTCCTCTGTTAACTTGATAGTGTCCCCTGTTAGTGATAGGGTCCTCTGTTAACTTGATAGTGTCCCCTGTTAGTGATAGGGTCCTCTGTTAACTTGATAGTGTCCCCTGTTAGTGATAGGGTCCTCTGTTAACTTGATAGTGTCCCCTGTTAGTGATAGGGTCTCTGTTAACTTGATAGTGTCCCCTGTTAGTGATAGGGTCCTCTGTTAACTTGATAGTGTCCCCTGTTAGTGATAGGGTCCTCTGTTAACTTGATAGTGTCCCCTGTTAGTGATAGGGTCCTCTGTTAACTTGATAGTGTCCCCTGTTAGTGATAGGGTCCTCTGTTAACTTGATAGTGTCCCCTGTTAGTGATAGGGTCCTCTGTTAACTTGATAGTGTCCCCTGTTAGTGATAGGGTCCTCTGTTAACTTGATAGTGTCCCCTGTTAGTGATAGGTCCTCTGTTAGTGATAGGGTCCTCTGTTAACTTGATAGTGTCCCCTGTTAGTGATAGGGTCCTCTGTTAACTTGATAGTGTCCCTGTTAGTGATAGGGTCCTCTGTTAACTTGATAGTGTCCCTGTTAGTGATAGGGTCCTCTGTTAACTTGATAGTGTCCCTGTTAGTGATAGGGTCCTCTGTTAACTTGATAGTGTCCCCTGTTAGTGATAGGGTCCTCTGTTAACTTGATAGTGTCCCCTGTTGGTGATAGGGTCCTCTGTTAACTTGATAGTGTCCCCTGTTAGTGATAGGGTCCTCTGTTAACTTGATAGTGTCCCCTGTTAGTGATAGGGTCCTCTGTTAACTTGATAGTGTCCCCTGTTAGTGATAGGGTCCTCTGTTAACTTGATAGTGTCCCCTGTTAGTGATAGGGTCCTCTGTTAACTTGATAGTGTCCCCTGTTATGAGTAGGGTCCTCTGTTAACTTGATAGTGTCCCCCTGTTAGTGATAGGGTCCTCTGTTAACTTGATAGTGTCCCCTGTTAGTGATAGGGTCCTCTGTTAACTTGATAGTGTCCCCTGTTAGTGATAGGGTCCTCTGTTACTTTGATAGTGTCCCCTGTTAGTGATAGGTCCTCTGTTAACTTGATAGTGTCCCCTGTTAGTGATAGGGTCCTCTGTTAACTTGATAGTGTCCCCTGTTAGTGATAGGGTCCTCTGTTAACTTGATAGTGTCCCCTGTTAGTGATAGGGTCCTCTGTTAACTTGATAGTGTCCCCTGTTAGTGATAGGGTCCTCTGTTAACTTGATAGTGTCCCCTGTTAGTGATAGGGTCCTCTGTTAACTTGATAGTGTCCCCTGTTAGTGATAGGGTCCTCTGTTAACTTGATAAATACTCATATAACTTTGATCATTAGCTAGATATCCCAAATGCCATCCCAGAAGGAGTTAGCTACATCTATCAAGAACATCCTCAAAACAGCGGACCTTGATAGCATTTCTGCAAAACAAGTGCGGTAAGTGTGACCCAGTGTATACGAGTACATAGCACTGTACTCCTAGCACTAAACTCAGAAATAGTATTCAAAACACTATTTATATTGGGATTTGACATGAAATCAAACTTATGAATCATTGGTTTGAAATTTTATCTTCAGGAAACAGTTGGAGAAGGAATATGAATGTGATCTCACTGAACACAAGAAGTTCATTGATAAGACAATCATGGATATGATAGATGAAATGGGTTAGTGCTGACATGGGGTAACAACAAAATGGTGTATCCAAGTAATTTTCATATATATCCCAGCATATTACATGCCAGAATATGATGTTAATATGGTAGTTCACTTTGATATATCATCCCTAATCTCCATTCTCCAGGCATTGGTATTTACTAATCTTACCATTTTTAGGATCTGATGAATCTGAAGGAGAAGATGATGCCCCTCAAGAAAACGCCAAGAAAAGATTGCCATCTCCTGCATCAAAAGGTTAATTTGTGCTACTCTATTCTCATACAACACTTCTTTACATTAAGATACACCATCATTAGGTTCTTTTTATTGAAGGGTAGATACATGACACGACAACAAAACATGAATTTATTGTATTATGTAGCTTTGCGATTAGAATAGAAATATGATTTTTAGATTTTAGATTTTAGATTTTAGATATTGAAGCTGTTCTAGTTTACCTTGCTATGGGAGTGGGTGGATAAACAAATTATTCTTTGATAGGTTCGAGTAACAAGAAGATCAAAGATGATGGGGACTCGCCTGCAAGAAGTATGTTTACTTTATTATATGCCATAAACCGTGTATACAGATAAAATGAATAGACAGGTGTGATGAAATCACAATTATAGTTCAAAATTGTTAGTTGATAATGTTAAATTGCCTATCTTTTGTGCCTTCCTATCTTTTGTGCATGCAAATCTGATGATATCACGTTAGTAAAGCCTTATCATTTCAATCAGGCACTCCAACAAACAACAAGAAAGACACAGATTCTGCATCAGAAAGTACGTAATAAATTGTCATAAGGTGTAAATATGATGTGTAGTAGTTGATTATTCGCCAATCTACTACAGTGTTTGTACAAAATAATCCTCCATCTTCTTACAAGCCCTAAATTTAACATGAAAATGTGCTCTTTCTCTCTTCTCTAAGCACCTGCTGTTACTTGCAGCTGGTGCAATTATTATCAATCAACAATAACCTGATCAATATTCAATATTATCATTGATCGTCACGAAAGTGTGAAATCCTGTAAACCATGATTTGTATGGATTTTTCAGTGTATCTATTTTTAACATCATTGTCTTTGTTTTATCTCGATGGCAGGTTGCTGTGAAAGGTTGAAACTGCGTCGAAAGATTTAGGACATTGACCAATCCCAATCTCTGCTACATACACAACGTTACAATAGCAATGGCTTGTCGTTCATTACGTTAGTTGTGCACCTATGTATACCTTAATTGATGAAACTTCAGGCGAAGAGCTCAGTTCAGGTGAATCTGACACAGAGTTGAACAGCAAGCCTAAACCAGCGTCCACGACTAGAAAACGTACGTTTTATTAAAATATTTTCATATAGCCATGATTACGTAATATTTTCTTTTTTTTCCTAAAGAAGTAAAGAGGGGGTAGGGTTTTGATAACGTTTGACTGCGAGGGTGAGGAGGGGGTTGAAAATGGCCAAAAATTGATCAAATACTATGTGAACGATCCCTTATCACACAGATTCAATCGTTGAAATTTCATTCTAAACATAGTAGTTCATTATCAATACCATGCGCATATAATGGAATTCTGTAACTTCAGTCTCATCAGGTCATCCATGAAATATGGAAGTTTTGTAATGCTTTCACTGTTCGCATCTCTGTCAATTGCATTTTGACATGAATTTTATGAATTTTAACTTTTCAGGAAGTGCTAAAAAGAGTACAAATGGAGCCAGCACAGGTAAAATAAACATTCTAGAATAGAAGAGTGAAACCAAAAATCAATCGCTCCCGGCTGGGCTTGAACCAGCAACCTTTCGGTTAACAGCCGAACGCGCTAACCGATTGCGCCACGGAAGCACGTTCGCCGTGAATTGTTAAATCATCATATCTCAGCTAAATTTAACTTAAATCATTTACCCCTCTCCCACACATTCACTGGGGGGGATGAAGCCCAAAAAAAACCAAGCCCCACCCTACTTTTCCGATTCTTGGGCTAGGTTTTTTGGTTTTTTGGTTTTTAGGTTTTTTTAAGTCATTTCTAGCACCTTTCCAAACGATTTTCAGGTTAAAATTCGATTGTTTTATGATGTCTACCATTTGACTGTAGATCCACAGGAGCTTGGTATGTAGCATAAGCGACCTATGATTGTGTAATTTACTCAATATAATTGAATATTCTCACTCATCTGACATTGGTCCAATTATTCAAAATTCACGTTCATGACTGTTTTGTTAATTTGCAAGAAGACATTTTATTATTTTTGGGATGTTAATACTGAAATTCCTCTGCTATTGAGACACTTGGACAGTTTTTTTAATCAAGTATATAAGATGATTTCCAATAGGTACCTATACTTTTTCCTATAGGTTTTCAACTGCATTCTTAGGTATTCACGTCTTAGTGACTTCCAATAGTAATCAGTCAAGTAAAAGCTTTCTTTTTATATATTAGAGCTGATCTTGGGCCCTGGGTGTCCCCTTGTCCCTTCGGACCCCTAGTTGTCTTCCTAGTGAACCTTTCAAGGCTGATCCCCTGGTCACTGGTCACCCTCGACTGACCCACTATTTTAACACTATTTATGATTGTGTTCGAATAAATTTTTAAAACTTAAACTGGATTCTGACCTCTTGTAAACATTGACTGTCCTGGCACCTCACAGTCTCACACTTATCACTTTAATGATGAACTTTTATAAAGGTGAGAAAGGATTCCGCAGAGAAAAGTTGACGAAGGTATTCACTAACGTCTAACACCAACCCTAACACAAACTAAGTAACTATGGCCCTACCTGTTAATCTTCAGAGCATGTTTGGGACCCCAGTCCCTAATACTAAAGCTAACCCTGAAAAACTATCTCCTTAACTCTTTACTCTGGAGTGTGGTGGCTACTTTTTCCAGGTCAGGTCCAATCGAGCTTAGCTGTTCTAGGACCTAAGTGTTTATTAAACTTTTTGAACATGGTCCTAATTGTAGAGTTATGTTACCTGATCACTAACCAAAACTACTACATCTAGCATGAAGGCTTCTTGTGGATAACTAACTGTAAGTTATCTGTGTTAAGTGTAACAGTTATAAGCTTGTCTGAGTTCTGGAAGACCTTTATTTGAACCTAACATTCGTCCCTGCTGAACCAAGGTCAATCATATCCTTACACTACCTGACTGAGTGACCCTAACCCCTTGGGATACTTTACAGACCCTTTCCTGGCCCTTAATTTTGAGCACACAACTAGAGGCATATACATCGCAACCTTATTAGCAGATGGTGCAGAGCTAACCCTGTATGGAGCCCTACAGTTTCAGTTCCTTGTTTAACGAGCCGTACAGCAAGGACATCCACCGTATTAAGCCAGGCAAGACATGTAGGTTCTCTGCACTCCAGCATGGACATTAGTTGCATAATATATACTGCCAGCATACATGAAATATTTCTCTATAGATAAGACATTGGATTGGAGTATAGGTGAAATAAGGGTGAAACAGAAACTACACTTGGGTGACCCCTGGCAACCCTAACAAACCCCAGAGGCTCCTTCTGACCATAACCTGATATTCCGGACAATCATAGGCGACTGGCCTCCCTGGCGACCCTTGGCTTTCCTTTGACATGGTGACTTTTCCAGTGCAAAACACCTTGTTAATCTCAGATGACACTAGTCTGAACTTTATCAGCCATTAGTCAACCAGAGAGCCCTGAGAAACCCCCTGGTTCACTAGCACTTGACAGTTTGCAGGGCCCCTATGTCCTTTCTTCAGCACCAAGTGGCCTTCTGGCCCGGTGATTCAAGTCTGACCCCTTTTAACCCCCTGCTGATCCATGCTGGCTGACCCTGGGCAACTCTTGAGCAATGCTTCGCTGATAGTTCACCATAACAATGCCTTGACGTACTGATCATGTCATATAAAACAGCATTAAAGCATTAAAATCACCCAAAACATCGATAAAAACTGATGAATATTGTTTAAAACCATAGTGATATCAATAACAACACATTAATAGCATCAACAATCCATATTGGCATGAAAAAGTCAAAAATTTTGAGAAAAACCTAACCCAAAAAAACCAAAAAAAACCAAAAAAACCCAAAAAAAACCAAAAAATACCAAAAAAAACCAAGGCCCACCCTACTTTTCCGATTCTTGGGCTAGGTTTTTTTTTGTTTTTTTTGGTTTTTTTTGGGCTTCATCCCCCCCATTCACTTATCAATAGGCGAAAAATTTCTAGTTAGCATGGCTTTCGTGGCGCAATCGGTTAGCGCGTTCGGCTGTTAACCGAAAGGTTGCTGGTTCAAGTCCAGCCGGGAGCGAGATTTTTTGAACCATCTAACGATCGATTCACGTATTTATTGATTAAATTCTAAGTTCAGCTTGAAGATTACCAGTAGCTTCAGTCTGGATGAAATCTAAAAACACCTTAGGAGATTAAATTTAAAAGGTACAAAATTCGGGGATTTTTCGAAAAACACCCCATATTTTCGTTCCCCACAAAATTCCAAAATGGCGTCATCTTCATACGTTTACATGCGTTATATTCCCAAAAATTTCCCCAAATTTCGTAACCCCAAAATTGCGATCCATTGTTCCATGAAAATTTTAATTTCGTAAGGTACGTCACACTTTTCAAGCTTCCGTGGCGCAATCGGTTAGCGCGTTCGGCTGTTAACCGAAAGGTTGCTGGTTCAAGCCCAGCCGGGAGCGGATACTTTTGTTGCCTCATAGTATCATTGCATATTTGACATTTTGTATAGGCCGCTTTGACGATTATTCAAATGAATTCGTTAACAGTTCTGAGCTTAAACTGTCATATGAAAACCATAATCCATGAACCATTGATCTGTATATCTATTGTTGCTAGAGCTGTAGTTCATTAAGATAAAATCTTAGTTTTTGTGACCTCATATACGCTTGGATTTATGATAATTTTGCAATCTCCTGTGACAATGCCAAAATTCATCTCTCATCTTACTTAATTATCCCTTAATTTCACTTTTCAGATGTCGCCAGTCTCGCTCAAAGCTCGAACAGTCGAGCTTGCAAAAAGAACAGCAGAGGTCAGATTCTACCTCCATTTTATTGCCAAAATTTTGCAACTTTACGTAACGCGCGGACGTTATATCGTAGGGATCATCCCGCGCACGCGACATCTTTTTCTACTTTTTCGGATTTCACGCGAGTGTGACAGGCGTAAAATTTGAATTTGCTTAGATTTTCTTCATGTCTATTTTAAAACGTGACGTAAAACCCCGGCATATGTTTTTGAAGGATGTACCAGCATTTCTGAGCTTTTGTAACTGCTAATTGCTGCAAGTGAAACACGTTACTGGCACTGCTTCGCTTTGCCGTATTTACTATCAAAATCATTGACTCCGCTTACTATATACGAAGCCATTGGCGCGTGTAATTCAAGATAAAAAGGACAAAAGGTCCTTATATATTCTCTGAAAATAGCTCACTGCCACGTTATTTCGCACCACATAAACAAAAGAAATACTCGTAGATTTTGCTCATCTGGTATTCTTTTGTCTCCTTGACGCTTCATCATGTCTTTGTTCTTCTTCACAAAATAACGTTGTTTTCAGGTTCACGGACCGATGTCAGAGTTTCTCCAGAACTAGCAAAGATAATCGGAGCTGAAGTTCTCCCAATGTCAGAAGTCAGTCTACGTCTACATCAGGTATGATAAGTGTGGGAGACACGGGCGTTAGGATTTGTTTGGTTAACGCTTCAGTTTTCATCAAATCTATACCTGAATTAGAATAGGTGGCACCCCTCTTCTATTTGCTGATAAATGAGCTCTCCGATCCCAGTATTGTGGTTCATAGAGACTGCTCGTATCTCTAAATGGCATGGTTCCAGAAAATTTGTGTTGATACACTAATGATCCATGGTGTTGGCTGTAAAAATATTTGACCTGGAATATTTGTATAATTAACCATATTACGCATATTTATGCATTGAAAATTTCTCAAACGTTAATTCATACCTAATAATACCATAAATTTGGGCGACAAAATATAGGCGATTCTAAAAAATCTTCCTTTTTGCCACTGATCGTTATAATCGTTATGGGATTCCCAGAAAAAAATCGGCTTCTTACTATCTCGCCCTTAAATCAAAGTTACCTCCTGAAATACAGGAAGCTCTCACGCGGCAATTACACGAAAGTAGTGACAAGATGTACATCGTGTGCGATGACGATTTCAAGGCAGTATTCGGTCTGGAACGGATAAGGGTGTCAACTCTCACAAACCACTGCAAGAAGCACATCTTCAAGATAGAGAAGGAGAAAGTGGAAAGTGACAAGAAGAGATCTGGAAGTATGTATTTTTCTCTTTGAGGTGTATTTTTCTGGTGATTTTTATTTTAATTTAAAAACCACAGTACATAAGTGATGTGATTTGACCCGTTCATATGTGTTATAAATAGTGATTTCTTCCCGGTGAATTTTCATTCATGTCAACGGAATGATAATGAATTGGAAGCTGGAATAATAATTGAATTGCGGACCTAGATTCAATTCTCGACAGATCATTTACAAATACCTATTCCTTTTTGGAATGCCTATTCCTATCCACAACTACGTTATTTTTAGCCTAAACATTGAATTGGATGTGACCGAAGTCGGAATTGAATCTAGCTCCCGCATCGGATGTTTCCGTGTATGTAAACGATTTACTTACAAACTCCTGACTCTTTTCAGACTCTATGTACAGCAAGAAGCTCTGGTTGAGCCCGGAGTTGGCGGAAATTCTCGGTTACAACCACATGCCACGGTAAGGGAAGCTCATTGTCTACGAGTTTTCAACGGCCGTTTCCCGATGAATATTTTTGTGTCCATTATTGATTATTCGAAAGGTTCAATCTTATTAAAACAACTCCGTTGAGTTATAAATTATTTGGTTATCAGCTATCATGCCTCATCATTGGAAATAAAGACATTCCCCAAATACCAAGTCTAACATAAACCAGGCACGCAGTTGTTAAGGAGATGTGGGCGATCATCAAAGCCCGGGGCTTACAAGACCCAAAGAATAAGAAGTTTATGTTAGTCGATGATCAGTTGATGCCAGTCTTCAAGCAGAAACGAGTTCAGACTTTCGGTAAGTGTTCAATGATCAATGATATCGTTTTCATCCTACATTCCAAGCACTGGTTAACAATTTTGACATCAATCCCCATATATTTGACACCAATCCTGCCAGCTTTGGCACCAGCACTCACTACTCACTGCTTTGACTGCAGTACTCATTACTCACAGCTTTGACACCAGCTTCCTTGGCTGCTGACACCAATCCTGACACTCAGACACCAGCCTCCGTATTCTTGGCCGTTGACACCAGTCTATTCCCAACAGGAATGTTGATACCAGTCTGTTCCCCCAGGTATGTTGATACCAGTCTGTTCCCCCAGGAATGTTGAAGTATCTGAAGAACCACATGGCGCCAGATGAAGATGAGTTCGAATACTCCGTAAACTACCCAGAATACCTACCCGTCACTAAAGATGAAGCTAACGGTACCACGCACGGTTCATAGTTGAGAGAAACGTTTAAATGTCACGCGGTGAAAAGCACGTGTGAAGAATGTCACGCGCGCGGAGAATAGCACGCGTTAGAAATGCAACGCGTGAAAAATATAACGCGTGAGAAATGAAACGCGTGAAAATATCACGGGTGAGAAGCGGTGACAGGTGATTACCAGGGGAAGAATACCAGACTGACCATTTAATTTGTTTCACGCCCCATGCAACTGCTGATAACAAGCATTGTGACGAGACTTGGAAATGCAATTAACCATTTGCTACAAACTTTTTGGCTCTCATATATACCCTAGCTGATTAGCTGGGTTCTTAGATTTCATTGACCCATGTACAAAAATGTTAATACGTTCCCGCATTATACCTCCTCAAAACACTCCTAAACTTTTCGAATATTTCGTCGTATCTGTGATTGCTGGCTAGCGTCTAAATCGAGTTAACATTTAAAGACCTAAACACTTGCAAACTTTGAACATTTAAGTTGCTACAATTACCATATTATGATTACTGCTAACTAATTAATTAACGCTGAGTATGAAATGATTAAAATCGTCCGTTTCCGTATAACGCTGTTGTAAAATTGCCATCTTGTAATAATACCTGGATTACGAGCAAATCTCTTAAGATAAATCTAGTCAAATGGAAACAGTGACATCTTTTAGGGTTAATTTATGGTAGCGAATGCGATAAATTTGGGGACGGGTGTCAGATTAGAGAGCTAAAGTTTAGATGAATCCTTTTAGGCTTGAATGATTGTGAAATCAATCACTGATCATGCTATTAATTTAGGTATGTTTGTCATTTACACGTTCAACTTTTTAGATACGAATAATCCACATTTTTGGAACTTTCCGAACTTAAGACCAACTCATCAATTTTACCCTACAAATCATTGGGAAGTGGAAATTTGAATGTTCTGATGAGTGAACACCTCTGTTGAATACCAATGTTGACTTATTTATATTCAGTTATTATTGTACCCACAGTCCACACTGTACCTTTTATTTTACACGTTTTTACCGTAACAAAGCGTCCAGTCATTGATCTAAGATGATTTTTTTTAATTTGTTCCAACCACATATTTTGTATGAATCTTACAGCTTAATCCTCTTTACCATTTTTTAATAAGACTGGTTATTGACCTCATGAGAAACTTTTAAAATTACTTCTTATTCTCAATTTTACTCATCTCTACTCTCCAATTAGCATGTGTACAACATAAAGGACTGCTGAGGCTGAAGGCGAGTGTTATACGGAATGACTTCACTCTGTTACAAGTGTTCGCAACGCAAAGCTGTGGTAGACTCCAAGGTGCAGTCAACGTATGGGTCTTATCAACACCCTGCATCAAAGGTAGGATCTAAGGATTAATCTAAAGACCCTTTTGACAAAAGGGCCAAACCCGCGCTAAACCGGCGCTAAACCTGCATTAAACCGGCGCCAAACCTGCATTAGACCTGCACTAGACTGGCACAAGACCTGCATTAAACCGGCGTTAGACCTGCATTAGACTGGCGCCTGGGCAAAGTGGCAAACGGATCTATGCCGTTTGCCACTTTTTCCAGGCGCCAGTCTAATGCAGGTCTAGCGCCGGTTTAATGCAGGTCTAACGCCAGTCTAGTGCAGGTCTAATGCCGGTTTGGCGCCGGTTTTGTGCAGGTTTAGCGCCGGTTTAGCACGGTGCCAGCGCCAGTCTAATGCAGGTCCTGTGCCACTCTAATGCAGGTCTAGCGCCGGCTTGGTGCAGGTCCAGCGCCGGTTGAGCGCGGGTACAGCGCTGGTGCAATGCAGGTCTAGCGCCGGTTTAATGCAGGTCTTGTGCCACTCTAATGCAGGTCTAGCTCCGGTTTGGTGCAAGTCCAGCGCTGGTTTAGCGCGGGTGCAGCGCTGGTCCAATGCACCTCGGATGCTATCTCAATATTACTTATGCATTTCATACTGATTTGGCGCCGATTAAACTATGCAGGTTTGACGTCTTTTAATGAATGTTTGGCGCTGTTTTAATGCAGGTGCAACGCCATTCCAATGCGGGTTTGGCGCCGGTTTCATGCAGGTTAAGTATGTTCAATTCTATGCCCCATGACTCTTCATAATAATAATAAATAATGGTTACCGGTGGTAACTAACGTACTTCATCATTGTTACCGGTGGTAACTAACATAAGTTACCATGGTTACCGATAGTAACTTACGTACATAACCATGGTTATCTGTAGTAACTCATAACTGACGAACGTTGCCATGGTTACCGGTGGTTACTAACGTACGTTACCATGGTTACCGACCTGGTAACTAACGTGGGTTACCATAGTTACCGATGGTTGCTAACGTACGTTACCATGGTTACCGGTGGTAACTTAGGTGGGTTACCATGGTTACCGATGGTAACTAACGTGGGTTATCATGGTAAACGGTGGTCACTGGTCGTAGATACTAAAAGCAGGAACCAGCGAAACCACCCCGAAACAAGCCGAAACAAGCGGAACGACCCGAAACCACCCCGAACCAACCCAAAAACCTTCCGAAACAAGCCGAAACAAGGCGAAACGAGCCGAAACAACCCGAAACAAGCGAAACAAGCGAAACAACCCGAAACAAGCGAATCAACCCGAAACAACCCGAAACAAGCAGTTTTGTATTTTCCACTTGTTTCGGCTTGTTTCGGCTTGTTTCGGCTTGTTTCAGCTTGTTTCGGGTTGATTCGCTTTGTTTCAGGTTGGTTCACTGCTGTTTCGCTTGATACGACAGAAAAACACGAAACAACCCGAATCAAGCCCGAATCAAGCCAATTTTTTTACTAAAACCTGGAACAACCTGAAACAAGCCGAATCACCCCCGAAACAAGCCCGAATCACCCCGAAACAAGCCGAATCACCCCGAAACAAGCCGAATCAACCAAAACAGTGACTCAATCCCCGAAGCGAAACAACTCGAAACAAGCGAATCAACTCGAAACAAGCAGTTTTGCATTTCCACTTGTTTCGGCTTGTTTCGACTTGTTTCGGGTTGATTCGCTTGTTTCGGCTTGTTTCGGGTTGATTCGCTTGTTTCGGCTTGTTTCGGGTTGATTCGCTTGTTTCAGCTTGTTTCGCTTGTTTCGGCTTGTTTCGCTTGTTTCGAGTAAATCAACCGAATCAAACGATTCAACCCGAATCATTGAATCAATGTCGAAACGAGCCGAATCAATCTGAAGCCGGCCATGATCAATCCGGAATAAGTGTCAGAGTCAAGGTGAATCAACCAGTATAATTATGGGACATAACTAATAGGATATTCATTGATATTCAGTTTGTCAAGAAATATGTTCTTCTAGTCATCTAGCTATCTAGGCACTCTTAGAGATGTGTATACACAAATCTTATGAACTTATAATTGTATCTCCTTTTCATGATAGGCGACTTTATTACTCCAATCCCAACTCATTCGGCTCATTTTACCTGTCAACTGTGAAACACTGCGTACACTGCGTACACTGCACATATTTGTATATTATGCTTATCCTGATCTCACAGATCTCTATTTTTCTATTTTTCCCTTTCCAACTAACTATTTAGAGTTGACTGCGGATCCTTATTAGCACTTTCCGTACTGTAGTATGTAGATAAAAATACTCTGGCTACGTTATCTATTTTCACCATTCAATACCACCCTATTTCTGATAACTGATCAAACTGTGTCTGACTGATAATACATAATAACGTAATCACTCGAGAGGGTCGAATAACAAGGTTCCTATCACTCGTCAACTCATTAAGGCACGGTACTTACCGTCTTGTTTTGCTAACAGTCATCAAATTATGACAATTATGATCTTCTCAAGCCGACAACAAAATGATACTAATGATATCCTTATTCTATTAGTGGTAAAAAATGATCAATTTAAATGCAACGTCATTAATCATTATAATTAATCATGTTATTCCCTTAATTTGCAACAAAATGAAATGCAACTCACAAATTGTAATGGAGAAAATTATTTGCAGGTCAGTTATCATTCATGTTTGACTATATAACTATGAATTGGTGTTTAAAAGTTATGACATTTACTAAAAACTTATGTTCGTATTATCAGTATCACTAATCGTCATCCGTGTTTAGTCTCAAAATGACACGACTCCAATTCGGACGCTCACTCAATTCGGAAATTGTCCCACTCGATATCAATTCATTCAAAGTTTACCGGGCGAATTTACTGGGCTACGTGGCATAGAGATGCCAATTTAGAGATGCTTCTCTCGAGTTCTTGCATTTTCACATAAAGACATAGAGGTGAATAAGATGAACAGACGTACGGTCGAATTCATACATGAAAGCTTGATGGAGATAAGTGCACGGGCCGTATGAGCAATGAACGCTGCTGTACTGCAACGAAATGAAGGATTCTCACGCAACCAATGACACATTTGCGACATTTCCTTACTGCGCTGAACCTGCCCGAGGCATGTTATGCGTCGCGCGAACAATAGGCGCAAGAATTTATACTGTCACTGACAGTGTCAGGCATATTGTTCGTGTGCGACTTTATTTGTGTGCGGTGCTACCTCAGCAAAATCTTCTATCATTTCAAACAAATGTCAGATGTTTCGTTGTGAATTACATTATGATTGTTTTAATGGATCAAATTTGCACATTCGGGCCCAAGTGATGCAATCATAACGTTTTAAAGAACGTTATGGGTCAAAAAGTGTTACCATGCATGGTTTCAAAAGTTCAAAGCACCTTTGCTCCTTTACTCTTTATGGAGCTTGTGTGACTGCCTTAGCTCACAACGTTTATGGGTCTTCATTGGTCGAAGTAACGGCTTAAGTAGTTTTGCCGTAGGCTGTAGCCCCAGTTTGGAGGATTTTCTCTACAAGAATAAACAAATTTTATGTTTTTTTGCTTCCCTATTTCCCTATTTCTCTTGTAGATTAAAACCACCATATGCAAATTACCCGGCCACTGAGGATCTTTGTTTCTTTGACTTTCAACTTATTTTACAATCTGATGCCTCTGCCCAATGATTTATGAAGATACATATCAGTAACGAGCTTGAACTTGGCTGTCAGGCTCGTACTTCGTAGCTCAAGCTGCCACAAAGTCATTAATACATGTCATGTTCTGATTTACGATTTTAAGTCGAGCTCAGTGTTCAATCCATGTTAATAGTGATATAATAGTGCTGTTATTTCTCCAAACCCCCGCTCTTGCTTTGGATAGTCATTTTTGCCACAAGAACTTTCCGTTCGTTTTAAAATTCTTTGAAATTTTATACTCAAACTTTCAACATTTCCTTTCTAGAAGAGCAAATTTCTCAAAAAGCTCCGAGAATGAATAGGTATTGGATTTAAATGGATATATCGCAATGAAGTAATTGCCCAGAATAGAAAATCTGCCCCAAAAATTCGCTCTCCAGGTATTATAAATTGATACACGTATGGATTGGGGATGCTATATTTGAGCGGGGCCGTGGAGTGTGGACACTAGACATATCCATGAGGAATTTAAATTCTTACTTGCACACAAGAAGTGAAATACCATGTCAGTGTCAACTCTGCAACATGCTGGAGGATGGAAGTCAAGCTACTAATACAGTACTACAGTTATACAAACTTTTACCATGGGCTTTCCTTGAATTCACAGTTTATCGTGTTGATTCGGGTTGTTTGGGGGTTGATTTGCTTTTTTCTGTGTTGATTCCGCTTGTTTCGGGTTGATTTGCCTTGTTTCGGGTTGTTGTGGGTTGATTCAACTTGTTTCGCCGAAAGAGGCGAAATTTCGTTGATTCGCTTGTTTCGGGTTGATTCGCTTGTTTCGGCTTGTTTCGGCGAAACAAGTTGAATCAACCCACAACAACCCGAAACAAGGCAAATCAACCCGAAACAAGCGAATCAACCCGAAACAAGCGAATCAACCGAAACAAGCGAATCGGCCCGAAACAAGCGAACAACTCGAAACAACAAGCGAATCAACGAAACAAGCGAATCATCCCGAAACAAGCCGAATCAAGCCGAATCGACATGAACTACAAGCAGTTTTGCATTTTCCGTTTGTTTCGGGTTGATTCGCCTTGTTTCGGGTTGGTTTGTTTCGCCTTGTTTCGCCTTGTTTCGCTTGATATGGCAAAAACACGAAACAACCCGAAACAACCCCGAATCAAGCCAAAATTTTACTAAAGCTGGAACAACCCGAAACAACCCGAAACAAAGCTGAAATAAGCCGAAACAAGCCGAAACAAGTGGAAAATGCAAAACTGCTTGTTTCGCTGATTCGCTTGTTTCGGGTTGTTTCGCTTGTTTCGCTTGTTTCAAAGGCTGTTTCGGGTTGTTTCGGCTCGTTTCGCCTTGTTTCGGCTTGTTTCGGAAGGTTTTTGGGTTGGTTCGGGGTGGTTTCGGGTCGTTCCGCTTGTTTCGGCTTGTTTCGGGGTGGTTTCGCTAGTTCCTGCTTTTAGTATCTACGGGTCACTGGTCACTAACGTAGTAACGTATGTTACTATGGTTACCGATGGGAGCTAACGGACGTTACCATGGTTACCGGTGGTCCCTAACGGACGTTACCATGGCTAACGGTGGTAACTAACCTGCATTGGAATGGCATCGCAACTGCATTAAAACAGCGCCAAACATACATGAAACGACGTCAAACCTGCATAATTCAATCGGCGCCAAATCTGTAAAAAAATGCATCAGTAATATTGAGATAGCATCCGAGGTGCATTGGACCAGCGCTGCACCCGCGCTAAACCAGCGCTGGACCTGCACCAAACCGGCGCTAGACCTGCATTAGAGTGGCACTAGACTGGCACAAGACCTGCATTAAACCGGCGCTAGACCTGCATTGCACCAGCGCTGTACCCGCGCTCAACCGGCGCTGGCCCTGCACCAAACCGGCGCTAGACCTGCATTAGAGTGGCACAGGACCTGCATTAGACTGGCGCTGGCACCGCGTTAAACCGGCGCTAAACCTGCACAAAACCGGCGCCAAACCGGCATTAGACCTGCACTAGACTGGCGTTAGACCTGCATTAAACCGGCGCTAGACCTGCATTAGACTGGTGCCTGGACAAAGTGGCAAACGGATCTATGCCCAACCAATCAAAAAGTTAATCACAACAGCATGGAGTGATTAGTTCTTTACTTCTGATATTTGGCTTGAGATCTTTCTTTGATGATCATGATTTATAATATTTGGTGGATTGTAGCACGAACTTTCTTTTTTAAATACTCAAGAAACACTCCGGATCCTGAAACTGCCCGCTTTCAGGAGTACGAAGCGTACCTCTACCAACAAACCCCGCTGTGTAACACGTGCACCAGTGTGTTGCTTAGCAACGGGTCACGTGACGTATCACGCGATATGTCACGTGATCATAGCAGTGGTAATCAGACAAGGGGTGCGTGTTCTCTCAAACTCGTGGTATGTTAAATTTAGATTTTTTGTTCTTGTGGAGGGGAAGACCTGCTACCAGAAGGTTTTTACTCCGTGAAAAATATTGTTCCTAACCAAAGTTATGAATAGATTGTAATCTGTACGTTATCCGATGAAAGTTGATAAGTTTTATGAATTATTCAGCTCCACTTTTATCTTCAGATTGCGGTGATATTCCTGTTTCTGTCTGTCAACTGCTTGGGACTCATAGCTTTCACACTGTATTCAGGTACGAATCTGGTAGAAACTTGAGGAATGATTCATCGCATCTTTTGTCAATCTTATAGTATTGCATTCCTTCATTTTTAGAATAAAATTTTCACGGATTCAACGTAGAAAAACTCGTACAAACCCACGTTCAATTCATCACTTTGGGCATTAATCAAATATAATGATTTATTACAGAGGGGTCCAGCGTTTCCATGACGAGCCTCCTTCAGAAAGTATGTGGCACAGTCTCATCGTCTCTAGATCAGGTTAGAATTGCCCCTAACGATGAGAGAAATCCATCTAGATTGGCCTAACTTAGCTCTAACCAACGCCCCATTCCATTCTGCGCGCGCGTAAGCATCAGGTTAGATAAAGCCCAATTAATGAATGCTTATCGCAGGTTTGCTCCTATCTGAATGTGTCTGACATCCTGTCACCTGCCTCATGGTCCTTCCCTTCTACCACAGATGACAGGATCTACCTTATTACTCTCGTTATTCAGGTACAGATTCAGAGTTACTTAGAATTGCGAATAAATTATTGTAAATCTGCTCGGGCTGATTTTTGGCTCACGATGACAAGACGTCTTTTTTCAGTTTTGATATTGGATCATTTCTATATTTATTCCCCATTTCTTTAGCTCTCCCAATTCCCACTGCTCATAATCCCACTTCCCATTTCCTATTCCCATATCCCATTGCCTTTTCTCACCACATTCCCTATTGACACTTTCCACTCCCCCAGATTACAACGCTGGTCCTCGGTCAGCACGACACTCTCAGTATAGCCGTCAGCTTATCTTCCTACATTGTCTACCGCACTCAGGACAAAATACTGGAAGGTTTGAAATGGAGCCTTTTTATGTTTCTATTTAAAAACTACTCACTGCTATTCTTATCTTATTCAATAGCTGAGACCCGTGTACATTGTGTACAATGTACATTACATAGCGTACATTGCATAGTTTACACTGTACAATGTTCCTATTCTGATACTTGAATTATCTCAGCTGTACCCACTAAGCGACCCTACCTAGACGCCTTCAGATACGCGCTACTCGTTCTATCAGCTATCAGAGTTCTAACCAAGAAATCTACTGTAGTAACCGTCTCAAAAAGGTAAGTTTTGTGTTTCAGATACCCATTATGATTAAGTTTCAGTTTAAAGACCCACAATGATCGCTTCAATGTTGATGAAACAGTTTGAAAATGAACCATAAATTTCGAAGTCATCGGTGGATATTGTATGGAAAATGTTAGAGGATTAAGAGTCATGTATTTTCCAGGAAGAACGTTCAGCGACCCGTAATCAAAGTGAGAAGGTCCCCCAAAAAGAGAGACTCTCCTTCCGCTGGGGTAAGGGTTTTTCCCTTTTTCAAATGAGGAATTATTTGTCAACATCGCATTATTTCAGTTTTGGGATAGATTTGAAAGTGCATACTTTCGATAAAAACTACTGATTTTAATTCCGTAACCGAGCACCCACCTCCAGACACTCTTCTCTGAAGACGAGGACGCCGCCCCTCAACACTCTCCCCACAAACCCTCCTCTCCTCCCCTCGACCTATCAGCCAATGAGCGGGCAGTATTAACAGCACGTGACACGGTATCAGCCAATCACAGTGGAGTGTTAGCATCACGTGATCCGCTGTCATCCTCAACTCCTATACCGGTTAAGGATGTGAGCAACTGGTTGAATGTGATGAAGATATCAGGGTCTCCGATCAAAACAACTCCCTCCACTACCCATCAAGTAGAAGGTAGTAAAATAAATCCCTGATATGATCTCTAAATTGTTGTTTCCCCTTGAATTACAACTGGTGAATTGAGTACATGATAATACTTTTAGCTCGTTAACAAATAATTTTCAGCCCTCGATGAAAGTCCCAATCAGCTCTAAACTACTCGAATATATTTCAGCTCGGGTAGTACGACATTTCAATTCAGGACACATTTTATCTCCCCCTTCCTTTCCCTAACCTTATCCTAACCCTGACCAAGACCTTTAATCTCGAAACCCAACCCAGACCCCATATTGAGAGTTGGAATATTATGAAATAAAGTGTCAGATAAAACTTCTGTTTCCCCTCAGCCCGAGGTTCGAGTAGAAAGCACGCCTCATGTATCCGTCCTGCTAAGTTCTCCTTGCAAGACAGGAGGAATCAAGCAACATCCTCCCCTGCAGAAGGTAGGTTTTGTGTTTGTTCTGGTCGAGTACCATTTGCCTGACGCACCCTAAGTCTAAATGTAACCCAAAACTCGCCCAAAATTTACCTCAAACTCCCCAAGCATTAAAATCACAGATTCTTGATATTTCAACTGATCATCTCTGCTACAGAGCGACCTGCTGAGAGACCACGTTTTGATTCCACCGAAACTGAGGGTATCCCAGCGGGAGACATAGCTGAGACATCGGCTGAGGAACCCCAAGCTGCGCCGAATGATGAGAAGAGTTTAAATACTAGTGGGATTTTTGAAATTACTTGGTTGTATAACTAGAAGGGTTGTTGAACACGTTCAAAAAGTCCAAAGTTGGTGAAAAATACGTTGCGCTGTTGCCGTATTTTGAATGAATGTGTATTTAACTACCCTGGAAAACACGCCATTGCTATGGGAGATTCCAAGCAACCTGAAGTCCAGCAGCAGCCTGCAGCAACGTAATATGGTACTTGGTAAGTTAAAGTATAGTCCTTATAAAAAAGGAGATACTGATATCTGCCTCAAGGACAGACGACAGTGGTTGAGGCTGTTTATGTTGCGCTTGAGAAAGTTTTTTTGGCATCGTCGCAAAATTCAACCCCCCCCCATTTCTATTTCCACAGCTGCTAGTTTACTATCTTTTCGATTACCATTGGTTGTTTATACTGCCATAGTCTCTTCAGGATCTAACTTTTGATTTCAGATACGAAACAATTGATCTATCATTTAGTGATAGAGGTTGCTTATATGAAGCATAAGTGACGTATGAAAAAAATATGAAAAAAATGAATTTGAATTTGAAAAAAATCCTTCCTTGACGGCATACGTCTCCGAGAAATTCCCCCCCCCCCCAATTTATTTCCATGATTTGATCATCTTTTTATTGGTGGTTTACGGATGTAATTGCTTGAAGGATCTAACTTTTCATTTCAGATAAGAAACTTATAACTGCACACTTGCAGATGAAGTTTTCAACAAATATTAGTTCAACAAAAATTTTCAGATGCTCTGCAGTTGAAACCCATCATAGTGGTCCTCCTCCTGTCCGTTGTAACGAACTACTACCTGGTCGTTAATTACGTCATTCCCTCTGAAACTTTGGTCACGTGACGTCACAATATGAATAACGTCATAGAATTAGTGACGTCATCATTCATTTTAAAATCACGCGTGATTTGGGATAAAACGCGTGATTTGGAACTGGAAGTAAGTATGCCTTTATGTAACGCGTGATGTATAACGCGTGATCTTTTTTTCGAGCGACTGAAGATCTAGATTCTGGTATTACTTTATTAATAGTTTGACAGGGGTGCGAAATTTTTTGGGGACTAAAAAGCATCGATTATTGCCCAAGACTTAATTTTATGCTAGGATTAGAAATAGACACCTTTTCTAAGTTTGTAGGTAGCATAATTTATTGAACCAGGTATTTTGACAACCGACAATGATCCCTGTGAGTGTAAGTTATTTGATTTATTTGTCTTGCGCTGACAAGTTAAATATTAATTTTTTAATCGTAAGTATTACAATTATTTTTTTGGATAATAATATTATCACCGCCGAACCCTTTCAGTTTCATACGATTTTTTCAACCAAACTTTTAGTCATTTTGATTCAGGCTGATTTCCTCAAGTGAAACACTTTTTGATATGAATTATAGTAGGAAAACAAATTCAATGATAAGGAATTATTTCAAAGAACATCTTTTTGTAAAAATCAATGGCATTCTTCTTTTTATTTGAATGTCAATAATATTATTCGTTTCAACATTTGATCATACTGAAAATTTTCAGGTTCCACCGCTGTAAGTGTTGTGATGTTTCCAACATTGCCAATTATTTAAATTTTAATGATTTACATTGTATTCATCAAGACAGAATCAATGATTTACTTTTGAAGATACTGTTTTTCGCTTATCGCACACAGTTATGTCAGTTAGAAAATGGTTCAAAATACCCCCCCCCCCCCTTTAAATTAGAAATTGATCCTTCAACATTCCCAACTCCTTGAACCGAGTAACTAGATGAAAATCTTTTTTTCTCTGCCAATCCACGCTCACTTTCCATATCCATCTAGGCAGCACATCAATCCATACTTTCGAGGTGAAAGTCTTTCACCCGATAAAATTATCCAGAATCCCATGAATTTCTGGGAACAAAATCCAGCTATCACAGTCTTTGTCTTATTATCTCCTATACAATCACAACAAAATGAAAACACTCAGTCAAATGATAAATCATTCTAGCCATTCAGTAGTTAATCAGGACAACAGTTCCCGGTTAACACCATGACCGTCATATTAACCTCATCCTGCATCAGCTCTAAAATAGCCCCGAACTTGCTCTTCCCCAGGGACGGACCCATCTCGGCTGCCGCCTCAAACAGAGTCCGGTAGTTCTGGTACGCTTGCACAATGTCCGTGTACCGATTAATCGCCACGTTTGCCGTTTCTTTCCTACTGTCTATCTGAGATTGTGTCAGGACTTGTCTGACCCCCGTGCTCTGTTGGATGAGGGTGTTTGGGAGCTGAGCCACCAGAGGATCTACCTCAGGTGCCGGGGAATGGTCCAGAGTGTACGATTTACCCGGCCTTTTTCTCTTCAGGAACGATATTTTCCCGCGACTGGAGTGTTTTTTCCTGATCAAATACCCTGGCACGGGCACATCTTCAAACCTCACCAACTCCCCGGCTGTGGAGATAATCCTGAAATGCGCCTCCAACAGCACCCGCCGCATAATCCCGCAGCACTTAAACACGTTGATAGCCCGCCAATCCAGCCCGCTCTGGACCATGAACATGCGGAACACCCGCTTAGCGCCGTCGTACTGGATCTTCATGTCCTCCATCTCGTCCAGGATGACGAGGTACCGGGATTGTTCGGAGGTACAGGTTGTGGTGGAGGTGGAGACTGGACGAGAGGAGGAGGAGGATGAGGCGATCGAGTGGGAAGTCATTCTGATATTTGTGGGCAAAACGTACAGAGTTTCTTCTGATATTTGAAGGGAAAACGCAGAATTTCTTCTGATTGAAAGAGGAGCTTCAAGTTTGCTTGCTGGGTCGATTTAATTTATCCCCTGTTTTTGAAGTTAATAAAGGATCAAGGTAATACTAATAGAGGCTATAAGGGCCTTGTATAAACAAACAACGATCAAAATTTGTAAGAGAAATCCAAATTGTTGAGATTAAGAATATTAAAAAACATCGAACGCGTCTGGCAAAAATTAAATCTGAATAATAATTCGTGACGTTAAAAAACGTGTCAATCCACAAATTTCTGTTCCTAGCAAATATATCGTAAATAAGATAAAACAGGCAGTGATCTACAGAACGCATTTACAAAATATTATAATAATACGGGGGCCGGGTATAATTCAATGTCAGCTCTCCGACTCTCTTTACACTGCATAAAGAGATTACAGCTAGTGTACATAACAAGTCCCCTATATATTTTAGGAAGTGATTTTCTAAATTGTCATGTCTCTTCTTCTCGACGCATTTATATATATATATATTAGAGCTCCCATCCTCTTAACATACATTCCTTGCTCGTGACTCGAGCGTGTATTAGGCAAGGTCATTATGCAGTCATTTCATTCATTTAGCCAATGTCATTGTCGTGCGGTCATGATCTCATCGGCGAAATGCTATCATTTCGGTAATATTTCGTATCTATTTCTGTAAAGATGTAATGGACGGGCATCAGGCATTCAGGCATGCTTGCATCCGGGTAGCTGTAGGTGATTGTGAACTAGAACTTAAGAACTAGGAGTGAAGCTTTTAATTCATGAATTTTACCGACCAAAAGCTTGGTTGTTCTGATTCGTCTCGACGAAGCGAACTCATTGATACCATTCTTTAGCTTGCCGAACGTAATGATGAAGCTCTGAAAGCCATATCTGTCTTCTATCCGAAATGTGCTGAAAGTGAAAACACCAAATAAATAATTTCGGCAAAAATGGACAAATCCAAGCGCGTGAGCAAAATCTGTTTGTGCGCGCGCTCAAACAAACACTGTTTGTGCGCGCGTTCGAACAAAAACTAATTTTGCGCGCGCTCAAACAAAAACTAATTTTGCGCGCGCTCAAACAAACTCTGTTTGCGCGCCCGCTCAAAGTCAAACAAACTCTGTACGCGTACGCTCAAACAAACTCTGTGCGCGCGCTCAAACAAACTCTGTGCGCGCGCTCAAACAAACTCTGTGCGCGCGCTCAAACAAACTCTGTTTGTGCGCGCGCTCAAACAAACTCTGTTTGTGCGCGCGCGCCGTGCTCAAACAAACTCTGTTTGTGCGCGCGCGCCGTGCTCAAACAAACTCTGTTTGTGCGCGCGCGCCGTGCTCAAACAAACTCTGTTTGTGCGCGCGCCGTGCTCAAACAAACTCTGTTTGTGCGCGCGCCGTGCTCAAACAAACTCTGTTTGTGCGCGCGCGCCGTGCTCAAACAAACTCTGTTTGTGCGCGCGCCGTGCTCAAACAAACTCTGTTTGTGCGCGCGCTCGAACAAAGACTGTTCGTGCGCGCGCTCGAACAAACACTGTTCGTGCGCGCGCTCGAACAAACACTGTTCGTGCGCGCGCTCGAACAAACACTGTTCGTGCGCGCGCTCGAACAAACACTGTTCGTGCGCGCGCTCGAACAAACACTGTTCGTGCGCGCGCCGCGCTCGAACAAACACTGTTCGTGCGCGCGCTCGAACAAACACTGTTCGTGCGCGCGCCGCGCTTGAACAAACACTGTTCGTGCGCGCGCCGCGCTTGAACAAACACTGTTCGTGCGCGCGCCGCGCTTGAACAAACACTTGCACTGTTCGTGCGCGCGCCGCGCTTGAACAAACACTGTTGATCGTGCGCGCGCCGCGCTTGAACAAACATTGTTCGTGCGCGCGCTCGAACAAACACTGTTCGTGCATGCGCTCGAACAAACACTGTTCGTGCATGCGCTCGAACAAACACTGTTCGTGCATGCGCTCGAACAAACACTGTTCTTGCGCGCTCTCGAACAATCACTGTTCGTGCGCGCGCTCGAACAAACAATGTTCGTGTGCGCGCTCGAACAATCACTGTTCGTGCTTGTCGGTGTCCTACGTTGTAAAAAAAAATTGCGCGCTTGTTCAAAGAAGAAAAGGCGCGCGCGAACAAACAGGGACACATAGCATGTTGCAATGTTTGTGCGCACGCTCGAACAAAAACCGTTTGTTAACACACTTGCAAATGCAGTGTTTGTGACGTGCGCGAGTGAACAGATTCTGTTTACATCCGCGTGGAGAACACTGTCAACTGTTTGCACATGTAATTAACGAGCCATGCAAGCGCGGTACAAACAATGTCAGTTCACGCACGCGTATGGACATACGCCAGTTGCTTGAAGTTGCTGTTGCACACACACACGCATGATGATGAACACCGGTTGCTCAAGCATGAACAAACACCAGTTGCTCACACACGCGTCAACAAACACTGTTTAAGTTACAGTGTTTGCTCCCTTGCAAATTAATCGAACAAACACCGTTTCCTTGTGCATGAAAACTTTCAAAAATAAGTTGCGACTGCATAAAATGAAAACAAGTGTTAAAGCGGAAGCATTTCATAGTTTGATTTAATTTTAACTTTGGTTTTAAAAATGATCTTTAATATTAAAAATTTAAAATGTAACTGCACTGTTCTCATAATAAGTTTCCATAATATTAATGAGTGGCATATCTGAAACTGAAAAGAAAACGGATTCAACATGAAAATAGTTTCCAAATTTCAAACATAGGACTAAAAATAGCTATCTGATAGTCAGTAAATCAAAAACAAAATGAAAAACATAATAACATATTTGTTCTTTAACTTATTCACTGGGATTGTCTCGGTACCATCTGGTACTACCCTGAATCTTTCCTCTTTCAAATTTCACCATGAACAGCACATCTGGATTAAATTTTAAAATCACGAATATTCTGATGAACGGTAACCAATATAATTACCAAACAATCTAATCGTCTCAGTCCGGTAGACACAACCCTGTGAGAATCATGGTAGCCATCATGATCTCATTCTGCATGGCCTCCATTATGTCCGAATAACCACGCAAATCTGACACGCTCCCCTCGTACGATTCGTTGGTCGCCACGAAGAATGCTTTGTAGTTTTCGTACTGTTGTACAACGTCTGTGTAAAGCATGATCGCCTGGTTAGCCACCTTTTTCTGACGAATTAACAGTTTTTTCGATGGTACAACTTGGCGTTCGGCCGCTTGGTTCATGCTCAATGTGTTCGGTAACTGTGCGAGTAAGGGATCGATTTTCTCGGCTGCTTTCATCTTTTTCTTGGCCGATGCTCGTTGATCTTTCTTGGGTGGGATATCATCGAACATAACATGTTCGCCAGCTCCCACTATCTGGAAGAAGGCTGACAGAAGGTAGGTTCTCATGAACAAACAGCACTTGAGGAAAGGAACTGAAGTCCACTCCACATCACTCTTCACAATGAACTTCCTGAACGTTTCCTTAGCTATCTTATACTGCTCATTCATAGTGCTCATTCGATCTGTCAAAGCGGCAGTTCGAGCGTCCATCATCGGGAATTCATCGGACAGCGAGCTCTTGCTGAGAGTCTTAACTTTGGTGCTGGAAGCCACGGAGATTTCATCCCCACCGGAGGTAATACTCCCAGCGAATCCTTTGGAATTTGATGATCTTGATGCTGTAGAGAAGGGAGACTCAGCTGTAGAACTGGGTCTCTTGTGGACTGCCTCCATGGACCCTTTAGTGTCCATAGACAGATCACTGTCAACATCTGGCTCAACTGGTATCACCATTTCAATGTCGTTTGAATCGCTGCTGCTCTGCGTTGAGAATCCTACCCTGATTGATTCGACCAGATCATCAGCAATGTCACCATGGTTTATACTGATGTGTTCGGAACTGCAGGATGAAGCTATACTTGGTTCCCTTTCTTCCAGCTTCAAAGCAGGCAATTCCAGATCAACATCTACATCAACACCGGTCTTCCTAACTTCCGTTTCCGATAGCTCTTTCTCAGTTTCTATTTCGGTGTCGGAGAGCTTCAGATCGATGGAAGGACCAAGTTGGTCTAGATCTATCGAGGCTGCAGTATCGGAGTCCGAATCTTCAAAATCAGCCGCTGGAGGCGGTGGGACTTCAAATGTTGCACTCGGTGAAGCAAGCTGGAAACTACTCATATCTGTTTCTTGCTCAGCTTCAGTTCCAAGATCAAGATTCACTGCAACAGGTACAACAGCAACCCGGTGCTTTGAACTTCCTGAAGAAGAGCTAGAACTAGAGCTAGACGAACTAGAACTACTGGAAGATCTGGATTTTCTAGATGATATTTCCATGGGTTTGATACCAGCATCCAGACCAACTATTGCACCAGCAGCTACAGCTTCAGGAGCCCTCTGTTGTTGGAGAGCAACTTCAAGTTCAATGGCATCGTAAAGATCGGATCCCTGGTCATCTTCCAGTTCCTTGAACTCAGATCCAAGTTTAGCTTCAAACAGAGCATCGATATCACTTGAGTTACGGATCTCTCCAACTAAATCATCAGCATCGGTATCCATAGTGAACTCTGGTTGCAATTCAATATCATTCTGAAGATCCCACTCAACTCCTGCCCCAAGATTTGTTTCAGGTTCGAGTTTGATCTCGCTGACTTCAGGAGTTTCTAGAGCAACTTCAGTGTCAATATCCATCCGAGTGTCAAGATCAACATCCAAATCTGGGGTTGCTCTGACAACTGGCTCAAGTTCAACATCAATTTTGTCTTCGATTTCAGGAGGATCCATTTCGATTCCGGCTTCCGGTTGCAGTTCCAAATCAACTTCATTTTGAAGACCCAAATCTGTTCCAAGACCAGTTTCAACTTCAACATCAATTTTGTCTTCAAGTTCGGGGGCTTTGAATTCAACTTCAGTCTCAACTTCTGGTTCCAATTCTAATTCAACTTCATTTTGAAGACTCAGGTTTGTTCCAATACCAGTTTCAAGATCGACATCAATTTTGTCTTCGATTTCAGGTGGACTCATTTCGATTTGAGCTTCAATTTCCGGTTGCAGTTCCAAATCAACTTCATTTTGAAGACCCAAATCTGTTCCAAGACCAGTTTCAACTTCGGCATCAATTTTATTCTCAAGTTCAGGGGCTTTGAATTCAACTTCAGCCTCAACTTCTGGCTCTAATTCTAATTCAACTTCATTTTGAAGACCCAAGTCTGTTCCAAGACCAGTTTCAAGATTGATATCAATTTTGTCTTCGATTTCTGGTGGACTCATTTCGATTTTAGGCTCGATTTCCGGTTCCAGTTCCAAGTCAACTTCATTTTGAAGACTGAAGTCTGCTCCTAGACCAGTTTCGACTTCGACATCAATTTTGTCTTCAAGTTCAGGGGCTTTGATTTCAACTTCAGCCTCAACTTCTGGTTCTAATTCTAATTCAACTTCATTTTGGAGATCCAAATCTGTACCAAGACCAGTTTCAAGATTGACATCAATTTTGTCTTCGATTTCAGGTGGACTCATTTCGATTTCAGCTTCGATTTCCGGTTTCATTTCCAAATCAACTTCATTTTGAAGACCCAAGTCTGTACCAAGAGCCGTTTCAAGATTGACATCAATTTCAGGTGGGGTCACCTCAACTTCTGCTTCAACTTCTGGTTGGAGTTCCACGTCCAATTCATTTGCCAGACTCAAACCCAGGCCACTTCCAATGCCAGCAGCTTCAATTCCTACATCAATTTCTTCTCCAACTTCTGGAGTCTTGATATCAACTTCAGCTTCGATTTCCTGTGAAGGTTCCAATTCAACTTCCTTCTGAAGATCTAAATCCATATCAGCTGCAGTACCGAGATCAAGACTGACGGGTACAATGGCAATCCTGTGTTTTGAACCCTTCGAAGATTTACTGCTGCTGGAGCTAGAACTAGAGCTAGAACTAGAAGAGCTAGAGCTAGAAGAACTGGATCTAGATCTAGATTTCATGGACGGCATCTCAATCTCACGGTTTACTTCAAGCTCCAATCCAGGTGCAACCATAACTTCAGTTTCTTGGGAGGAGTTTAGTTCTACTCCAATGTCTGTTTTGATTTCATCTGCCACTATTTCACCCTCTGGTTGAATAGTGGCAAGAACAACTTCTTGATCAGGGACATCAAAGTCCAATTCCACATCGGAATCCATTGAGAAGGAAGCGTCATCAGATGCAGGTAAGCTCGGGGCCTTCCCTTCAATCTCAAGATCAACTTCTTTTGAAAATGAATCATTGAATCCCACTGGCGGGGGAATAATTTCCACTCCTGAGGAAACTTCCACGACCGGTTCTTTCACTTCCAAATCCATTTCAGTTTCAGGCATTGGTGGAGACTCTACCTCGGGAAGCGCTGGGGTTTCAATCGCAATTTCAGCGTCTAAAGCTGACACTGATTCCACCGCTGAAGCAAATTCCACATCCAGAGATTCGTCCCCGGACGGATCACCACTCTCATCGAGATCCTCGTCCACGGTGGTGTCATCGTCGCCATAAATCGCAGAAATCCCATCGGAGATGGCAGCTTTAGAGATCCTCGTCCAGTTTCTGCCGTATTTCCTCCTGGTTTGTGGGGGAAACAAGTTCCAAACTGACAGGCTCAACTTTAACAGATGATTCAATCTCAACACTGGCGGGTGTCTCAATTTCAATGCTGGCGGGTGCTTCCAACTCCAAACTGACAGGTTTTTCTAGCTCCAAACTAACGTTTTGATCCTCTACCTCGCCTGGTGATATCGGGCGATCATCGTCCATCGGCAATGAAGCAGGAGTGGGAGTGATAATAGCGGACAATGACGTTGGTTCAGGAGCAGACATCTCCTCTGCTACCTCCTCAGATTGAAGTCGAGGAGGAGGGAGGGGTTCTTCCTCTTCCATCTCAGCAAGGAACATCTCCTCGTCAAGGATGTCTGCTACGTCAACTGAAAGAGGAGGGTTGCGTTAGGAGTGGGGAAATAGAAGATACTGTGTGAGAAGGAGGGTTTGTGTTAGGAGCAAGGAAAAAGATGATTCTCTGAACTGTCATTAGGAGGAGGGATGAATGAACATAATAAAAGCACCAGGAAAATAAAATCAATGTTATGAAATAAAAGCAAATCCCACCTTTGTCACCCTCCATAGAAACATCATCAGCTGGTTTATCAGGCTGTAAACTTGACTCCAGACTTACTGTCCCAATTATCTCTTCCTCTGCATCAGACTTCACTGCTTCAACAGTAGGTGAGGTGGGTGCTTGCTGCTCCACGATGTCAATACTTTCTGGAAGGAAACTTGTGAGCATCAAGAAATAAATTAGATTCCGGTGCTACATGAAATAATAAATTTAGTAAATTTGGAGAAATGCAATCGAACAAACACACAGGGTTAATTTTAAAAGCTCGCACATAAAAGTATTCTGACAAAAAAAGGTATTCACGCACATGAAATGGAATCGCACACAAAAAATGATTGGAAAAGGATTCGCACAAAACGGAAACTCTGTCCTCACCTCTGGGCACAGAACTGTACTGGAAGGTTACGTCTGACATGATGTCTGCCCCAATACCCTCGTCTACCTCACTTGAGGAGGAATGTGTCTGCCTGGGGGGACTGGGTTTGTTGCTTAGTTTCATGGGGCTAGGTGTGTAATTTTTGCTTAGTTTCATGGGAACTCATGGCTGTGTTGCTTAGTTTCATGGGACTAGGTGTGTAAGTTTTGCTTAGTTTCATGGGAACTCATGGCTGTGTTGCTTAGTTTCATGGAACTGGGTGTGTTGCTTAGTTTCTTAAGAGCAAATGGCAGAAATGAAATCCCAATTCATTGTATCAGTTCGATGGGGAGAACGAGCTTTTAGCAAGAAATTATAGAGATAACGATAAAAGTGACTTTATCTCGTCAACCTAAAATATATCTAAAAAGTGAAAAAAGAAGTCCTCCTTCAAATAATCCAAATACCTCTCAGTTGGGGATAGAATCTCTCTGAGCGAATGTTTGCTGGGTGCTAGGGCTGGGTCAGGAAGTGGCAGCTTCTTAAACACAACGTCCACTAGGGCGGGGGCAGACTGTCTTTGCGAATCCTGTGCGGAGGGAATCTAGAGTGGTGTTAGTTAATTGAATAGAGAGAGGAGAGTAGTCAACATGAAAATAAATGAGGCACGCTTGAAGTTGAGTCTGAGACTCAGAAAAACAAAGCAAAAACTTGGTGAGGTTTTGAAAATTTCGTAGGGGAAGGAAACCATATTTCGCTTACCTGCACAAACGAAGCAACGTTGGCAAGCATCGGTCTTGTGGGAGAGGCAGCGTCCTGCGCCTGAAAGAATATGGGCATTACATAATATTGAATTATATTCATTATTAAAATCAATAAATGCGCCAAAAACTGCAGGATTTTACAAAAAATTGTGGTATTTTGATTATTCGATTATCTGGCACTGACGAGCGCGATTATATCGCTGAAATTATATGAAACAAAGCCTAATGAAAGAATGAACATACTACTATCAACCACATAGATATTTCACTTCAATGAATCAATGAACTCAAAATAACTGATCCGCACCACCCCTTACCTCCTTGAATTCCAGCACATCAGCTTATTAAGTTCCTTCTCTCACCAACCCTAACTCACCTCTTCTTCTCCCTCAAACCCTAACTCACCTTCATGAATTCCAACACATCTGCCGTTTCCTCATCGACTTTCTCCTCATCCTTCTCTCCCATCATATCGGGAGTGATGTCATCGAACAGGTTCACTGAAATCTCCTCAATTCCGTCGTGGACAAAACATGAGATGTACATTGACATCGTCTGCTCGTCTGGGGATGAAATGTTGGGGAGCTAAATTAAAGGCAAATCCGAGAAATATATTATTTGGGACAATGATTTATTAATTTGCTGCAGCAATCGGTACCATAGAATTTCAAATTCTTTGACGCAAAATTCCTTTTTATAAACAACCGAAATCCCCGCTGCAAAAAGCACGTACCTATCAGGTTGCTGATGAAGTCCTCAGGTTCGATGAGCTGGGGAATCCCCAGGAACTTGTGAGCGGCTATCATACTCTCTGCAACCTTCATCACCGCGTCAGAGTCTGCAGGAAAAGGGTCAGAAAATAACATTTTTATTGATTTCAAAGTTGAAATGTTCTTGATTGATCTTATTTGAATAGCAGGGCAGGACCAACTAAATATAAAAACTGAGATTCCAGAAATCTATCTAAAAAAGTATTGACATGAAGAATAAAGTATTTCCATGAAATACAGTGCGTTTCAAGATATTATGCTGCCTGCTGAAGCTTACCCTGATAGAGATCGTAGATGCCTCGAACATTGTAGTCCACCAACGCACACAATGCATCCCCATTCCTCCAGTCCGTTGTCAGGTTGTCAACCCTGAACCCCCGTCTTTCCAAACGTCTGTTGATGTCAACTGAGGGAAGGGGTGTCAATTAATGGAGTTAGGATAAACTGGTGTCAAGGCAGACCGGTGTCAAGGGAGACTGGTGTCACAGGTGTCAAGTGAAAAGTTAAATGTAGTCAAGGAACAAGCTGGTGTCAGAAAAAAGTGGTGTCAGGAAGCAGAAAATACTGCAACCATGGTTTGAAGCAAAAAATGGTATCACGGCTGTAAAAGTGAGCATACTTGATTTTTAAACGTAATTCTCTCGTGAATTGACATTCGATCATACATGAAATTTAAAACTCGTACAGTGTCTCGATTAGGAGGTAGAATAATATAAGCTGAAATTAGTGAATGTAATTCAACCCATTTGTTGTTAAAACTGAGACTTTGAGCAGTACGAACTTATTATGCACAGATTTTATCGCAGATAATTTTATCTCACATAAATTCGGCCAGCTTGAACCGGTTTTCCATTTGATATTTTAACGGATCTGTTGAAAACTGAGACTTAATAATCGCAGCAATTTTTTCAAGTCACGTTTGCTTTTGTTTGCTAGTCGGAGTTGACATTGCTGAGGATTCCTCACCACTGAAATGCTTCTCATTCTACTTTTGCTCCTTAACCATATCCCCGCGAGTTCAACAACATTTGATCATTTGAAGATTACACTGTCTGATCTCATCAAAAGTTCCCTTTCTGAACGAGGGGAACGTCCATCACCTGACCGAGTGAAAAGTTCGACATCTGACCATGAGAAAAGTCTAACTTTTGGCCCGGACGTGGATCCGGAATGCTACATGAACACCACCCAACTGATAGCAGATAACGGGTATCAGAGCGAAACCCACAAAGTCTTTACCCCCGATGGGTACATTCTACAGATTTTCAGAATTGTGCCAAGGAAATGTGAGTCATTTTTAAATGAGTGAGTGGTTTTCAATGTTTCCATTTTTCGTATTCATATCTCCAATAGAATGAATCGAAGGGTCAATATCTTGATTTGTGGCTCAGTGAAATCATTCCAATTGGATCGTATTCATAAAAGTGGGAAGAATATACGGATCATTATAGCTTGACTTGACTTTCTGAAGTCACAGAAGTTTTGCATGCATTTCAGTCCTCATGACCTCATCTACTAAACCTCAAGTTCCAGGTTCCAGTAATGGAGGAAAACTATGCGAGTACTCATTCAGGCTTATTTCATAAAACTCGAAATGCAGTATGATCTGTTCATGCATACTACGAACTTATGAATGAACAGACCGAAGAGGAATTTGAAGACCGTATATTTTCTGCAATATTTGACGAATATAAATCATTTACATCTTCAAGATAGCAAGGTTCAAGTAATATTCCCCAACATTTCCCTTCCAGCGGGGAGCCCGGTTGTTTTCTTCCAACATGGTCTCAGTTCTTCCAGTGATTTCTTCCTTCTTAACAGAGAAAAGAGCCTGCCCTTCATTCTGGCAGAAAAGGTATGACATTTGCCAACGTTGTTTGGTCGATTGGATGGAGGACAGCATTTCAAATCTCAAAAGGATCAAAATGCCTTGACATTGTTTCGAATGGCCACAGATTAACCTTCAATCAATAAGTTCCAACTCCCAAAATACCAGCTCGCACACAGGGTTATGACGTATGGCTTGGCAATGTCCGGGGGAACATCTACTCTCTGAACCACACCCTCCTTCCCCCTGACTCTGATGACTTCTGGGACTTCTCATTCCAGGAAATGGCTGAAGTAGATCTACCTGCCATGGTCGAAAAAGTCCTAGAGGTAATCCAATGTGAGACTTCTGACTTAGCGTTAAATGGGATGGTAAGAGTGTGTTGAAGCTTTAAAATCGTGACCAAAACTCTGGAATAAGAGTGAAATTACTATCGCGAGGGTATCTTAATTCACCAAAAGACAGGAAAAATCTTCAGATTTCGTCTGGAAAACTTCTTCCACAGCTAAAATTGCATTTTCTGGTTTTCTCAAATGCACCCTGTCAGGTATCAGGAAGGAAGAAGCTGCATTATCTAGGGCACTCTCAAGGAACCCAGATGGCTTTTATTGGATTCTCAACTAACCCTGAGCTTGCTGAGAAGATATCCCTTTCCATGGCACTGGTAATCAGTTTTACAGAATGCAATGAGAAGTTGAAATTTACGATTTCCTGTAAAAAATTCCCAAGTTTTGACTGAAAATTGATTAAAACGGAGCAGACAATTCCAAATTTAAACTCTTAGTTCTGACGGCAAACCTCCCACCCAGGCCCCAATAGCCAGACTGACCTACGGCCGAGGTCTCCTATCCATCGTCAAGCACTTTGTTGGGGCTGAATGGCTCCTCTACTGGGTTATGGGAGACCGCCAATTCAACCCTCCCTCCGCCCTTCATGACTTCATTGCAACCCACCTGTGCCCAGAGGCTAGCATCATCCTAGGGCTGTGTGAATCCTGGGACTCGATTACCAAGGGATTCGATATTTCTAACATCAACAATACCAGGTGAGACAGATGTGTCTCTAGATATACCTCAGAATGGCTTTTTAACGGGAATTGCATCGATCGATTGGTATGAATAATTCACAACTTCCAAAGCTCCTAGAGGCAAGAACATGAAATCTAATTCCAGGTTCCCTCAAATACGAATGGAATTTGAAACCTTTCAACCAAGCAATTTCGTATCACTTACCTATAATCAAACATTACAGGTTCCCGGTATACTCGACCCACACCGACGAATCGACCTCTTCCAAAGACATAATCCACTGGGCTCAGATCATCCAATACGAGCAGATTCAGAAGTTCGATTACGGTTTGATATGTTTGTCATATTATGTCCATGCAACTTTATAGATGAACCCTTGGATGATCTCCAAATTTTAACAGACTGAACATGATCTAGATCAGCAAATTTAAATTATTGAAGTTCATAATTACTAAAATTCGCAATATTGCTGGCAAATTTCCAAATTTCCATGCAGAAAAAGCTTCACTAGTCTTATCAGTCAATCGCAGGCAAAGATAAGAATATGGAACGGTACAACTCTACAACTCCTCCTGTTTATGACATCTCTAAACTCACAGTACCCACTGTCTTGGTAAGTTGTCTTTACAAATTCATGGAAATTGAGTGTTTTTTGAAGTGTTGTACAACTTCACAAAAATCTGAAGTGTTTCTTGAGAACCGAATTTGGCAAATACTGAGTACTGACTGTTTTGAGAGTGACAGCATTATCATGACTTAGAAAGATGAATTGACGATGCCAAGCTCCTTTTCTTAAGAACTTAGAATCCCCCTAGAAGTAGAGCCGGATAAAATTTGCGTCTCCTTGTAATGCGTATTTCAGTATCACTTCAGAGTTCTGACTCCTAGTTGTGCATTTTGTTCATTGGTAAAGTTAATTTACATCCGATGGCACAGCCTTGATATGATCTCTGTCCTAAGATATCTGTACATCTGATATCATCCACACCTTTGACCGATTAGAAAAAAAACCTCAAATTTCCAGGAAATTTTGTGAAGCCAAAAGTCAGATCATTGTGATCTGTAAATCAAATTACCGTCAAAGGTTTACAAAAGTACATTGTACATTGCTCTCGCTTTCCAGAATATGGAGCAACCATTGAGAGATTGAGCTCAAATCCTATATGCCAAGAGCTTTAGTGAAGCAAGGCACTTACAAGCGACCTTTTGTCATGGATCATTGGCATTCAACCCCACCGAACTGGATTACGGAACAGCCCTGTATAATTGTATAAAGATAGACCATTGAAAGCTCAAACATCATTCACCGAGCTTTATAGTAATTATTGGCAGTTGAAAGTGACTATCACAGTTATTAACCCCGCCCTCTGCCCCAAGTGACCACTGACCAAGTGTGCCTCAACAATACCCCAATTACTATAGAACTATGCATCGACATGGTATAAATTTGCTGCGAGTATAAGTGGTTGAAAATGAAATCATATTCTAATTACTAATGGTTTAGAGTGGCAAACAACCTGCAATTCGTACGTGAGGCGTAGATATTCTAATATTATCCCTTACATCACCACTATTATAAAGTTTTTATACCCGTACAGCGTGCTCTATTATACATGGCAATGACATCATCTCATCATAGGCTCATCAATAATTTAACAATGTATTAGAAGTTGCACCCCACCATAGCTCAGAGTTAAGCTAATACCAGTGCTCAATTACACATGGCAATGACTCATCAATTATTGAACTTTATGATATAGAAGGAGTAAATTGTATGTAGATGAGTGTATAAATGACATCACTTTATTTCATATTCATCATTTTCGTGGGTTTCCCTTGCAACTCATGATCATGACAAGGGACGAGTTTATGACGTAATCAACTCTTGAGCCCATAATTTACGACTTCATTAACACACTTTTATCAAGAATTTATGACGTCATTATTCAATTTTCATCCTCCTAGAATTTATGACGTAATCAACCCCTTTCCCCCCTCCTTGGTGGCCGGCGGTAACGATTGGCTTGGAGATTCCCGTGACGTAATGTGGCTAATCCACACCATCCACCATGTAATTGTGGACGTTATCTTTATTGACAAGTACAATCACGATGATTACATACAAGGCATGGATGCGCCTCAGTTAGTGTTTGAGCCTTTGATTGAGATTATGGAGAGGTTTACTGAGTGGGAAGAAGGAGGTGAGAAGGAGGATTTGGAAAGGAATGAGGATTTGAGAGGGGATGAGGATTTGGAAAGAAGCCAAGATTTGGAAGGTGTCGAAGATTTAGAACAGAATGGAGATGAACATGATAATGAAAGCTTTGATGATTTGGAGACTTCCGAATGGGAAATGAACGGTGACGACTACTATTGGAACGAAGTTTTGAATGAAGACTTCTGAAAGTGAAACAGAAATGAAAAGAAATGTGTCAATTTGATTTAAGTTTTGGTAAAGTTCGGTCTATCGAAATAAAGAGCTCAATGTTTGTCAAAAAAGTATCTAAAGAAAATCAAAGAAAATCAACGAGACAAAAAGAGTGATAGTGAGATTAGAGACTGATCGACGGATACAAATTATGCGTCGATCAGACATTGATTATAACTATTTCGACCACAATTTCAAAAACTGACAACAAACTCACCAAGGATTTGTTTCTTTACATGGTGCGTTGATTTACCCCTGAAGATATTTTATGTACAGCTTTTGTAATTAAATAATCAGATTTATATGAATACGTTAATTAAACAATTACACTCTTACATGAAAAAATGGTTTGCATCTCCCAGTCCATGCATTTTATACACAACTCAACTGAAAAAGTGCTATAAGCCACATACGAGAACACGAAACGTCGAAAAGTACGAAGCAAGAAGTTGAAACCATCATATTGGGTATTTTCAAGAGCATTGGCATTTTCAAGAAGTTAGGTATTTTCAAGAATGTACAATTATATGTGTAAAGAACCCTAAAGAACCATGCACAGCATTTACAGATAGCCTTCATACCGTGTTTTTTTGAGTTCGACCCTGACAAATGCTTTCATGAGTGAAGAAAATAGGCATATGCTATATTGCAGTGTGCGCACATTGGTGCGCAGTGCGCGAGCATGTTGGCATAGCGGAATCGTTTCGCAGAAACGTAAAAAATCTAGCGCAGATAGCATGATGAGTGGTAAGAACAGGTACAAGTAAATAATTAATGAAATGAAAATATTGTCACTAGTCTTTGAACACCTCTTACGTATGAAACAAAACATAAAAATTGTGAACACAGTTCACTAGATTAGCCATGATAGCGATTAGCAATGATAGCCTATAAATGGCGATGATTAGCAATAAAAGGCAACGATATAAGGCGATAATTTTTACGATAAATAAGCGATGATATTATTAATGTAACATATCTTACTTTTCTTGTCTCTCCGACTCCAAAAATTCATCAGTTTCCTCCCCAAGATTTCCCATCAGATTCTCTCCCTTCATATCTCGATTCATCTTCCGGACATTTTTGATCGACTGGAAGAAGGATGGTCATGAGTCCGAATTCCTATCATGATTAATTCGATCGTATATTATAACTTTTGATCACACTCAATAAAAGTATAAAATTGTTGGATCGCATTCAATTTTAAGGCCGAATCAAATCCGGAAGTACCTGAGCCACTATAAATTACTATCTTTCACGTCAAATGAGGGTATCAAATTTTTGTGATCATTGCTCCACTGAGGTAAAAGCTACGTGCCTGGTCAAAATTCATTCCAACAAGCTATTTTTTCTTGTCATAAGTCCTTGAAAAATGCCATGACGTAGAAAAAATAATTGAATATGAGCATTTGACGTTTGATTCTGCAGTATTTCTGTAAGATAATCGCATTCTCGAGAATAGTAACGTTAATAATAGTAGCAACAATCCACGTCAAAAATCCAACGAGTAAAACTCGAAAAATAGTGAGATTTTCTCCCTGATAATGCCTTTGAATTCGGCTGAATAATGGTCTATAAAAGCCGCAAAAGTGCCACCAAAATTTCTGCATTTTCCTCGGTAATAAAATGAAACTCACAAACCAGCTGCAAATGCAATACAGAATTACATGTTACACGCTCTAGAAGCTCAATAATAGGTCGAAATTCTTGAATCAATGGGTTAAAGTAACAATGAGTAGGGTCACTATAAGTATAGAACCTGCACATTGTTCAGCTAGCTAGTAGGTCATGTGACTAAATGAACACGTGACAATCTCGAATACAACTTAAAAGTGGCAGTTTTGATATAGATACAAAAAATGTTCGAAAATGAGAGTTGCCATTATCGGAAAAATGAAACCCTTTTCAATTTCTCAGAGTGTTACTCTATACTCGGGAAGTAAAGGTTTAATCCAATTGCTGGTAATGAGGTATTGTGGGAGGAATTCAAACAATTTCGAGTTTATTCAATTTAGCACTTACTGTGGTTTGCAATTCGAAATATCCAATTCAGGTGCAATAGGGGTGCATAATTTAGCATAATTATTGCACTTGAATAGGGCCGGGTCCACCCCGGCCCCGAATAAAAGGACGAAATTATCCGAAGAAACCTGATCAGCATGAATTATTGCTATAGCAACCAAACAAACCTCATAGATAAGTTGCTATAGCAACCAAACCAACCTGGAACACGTGGAAGTGTTGTACGAGTTGCCATAAGAACCCCAGGATGAGTTTGGTGTTCTTGGTCATGATATCAGAGGCTCCGATGTTTACTAACTTGCACCCCGACTGCTCCAGAAGGTTGAGGGACTTCTGTATGTTGTCTTGTCGCTGGAAAAGTAAATTGAATGAATTTGAGAAACAATCTTTCTGAGGATCTTAGAAAACAACCAACACAGAATTCACTTCTTTCACACTAGAAATCTAACTTCTTTTCCCCTCCTCCTCGACAATTGCCCCCACCACCATTTTTACTAAAAATGTCCCTCATACAATACCTGGAAAAGAAGTCGGGGGTTCTTCTGGTACCTCAGCCGCTTCATGGTAAGCAGCATGGTTAACTTACACAGGAGCACACCATTACCGATATCATCCACTATGTCATTCACAACCTCACCAGTCGGCCTTAACACCTGAGGAGAGGTGGATTATCGGGGAATTGACATAAAAAGCGGATTAGCTTCGAGTATTAGGAGTCCAGTTTGGACGAGTTTAAGAACAATTTTTCAATCTTGAGATCGATTTTTCGATCTTTTCAAACTAATTCATTGCATCACATACATAACTGTCCTTTCTCGCACAATTTTACGGTAGATTTTTCAGCCAAATTCACGTAACACCTCATTGATCCAGTTGGTGTAACTCCTCTTTTGGATGTTGAGCCATTTCTCTTTTATCTCCTCCGCGTTCATGTTCAGCAATTCCAAGGCGTGGCCTCCCTCATCAGCACACTGTTCTCGTTTCTTTGCTCAAAACAAGAAGGGGCAATGAATAATGAAATAAACAACTCTGTTCTCGATTCATTCAATTTTAAGTTCACACTCAAACATCAGTACACTGATCTCGTTTCTTATTTTCTAAAAAGAGTGAAAAATAAACAACTCCCGTTTCTTTTGTTTAAAAACGATTCAAATTCGTATTGACGAAATAGTTTACACTAAAAATCTAAAAACGGATTAAAATGTTATTCGGTTATCCCAATTCTCAACGTAGATTGTACTTATTGATTATTCAACTTAGATAATGATTTTAAGTAATTTAGATTTAATAAGAAAACTGTGGAGTTGCGATATGAATACAGCAGCAATAATCATTGAGTTAACAAATAGGCAGCATAGGGTTTCAACATTGGGCAACATATTATTTGGGTCTCAACATTAATTATTGATCACAAACAATAGAAACACAATTACATGAATAATTATGATGAATTACCCCAAACGCGCTTCAATAATTGCATAAAATATAAACACAGCAATTGTCAGCCAATAATATTAGAACACGGAAAATTAAACGGAAGAAGTCATTGAAAGGGCAGTGATAGTTTGCTCGATCGAAAATATTTGGGTCAATAAAATATGCAATTAACAAAAACAAAGGCGGAGTTGACTCCCGACTTAGTTTACGCCGCGTTACGCCTAAGAATTACGCAACGCATTATGCTTTTCTGCGCCGCACTAAAAGCACGGAAAAGCATATTACGCCGCGTAATTCATGGGCGTTACCCGGCGCAAACTAGGCTGGGACACCACAGTCAAAGGAATTAATGAAGGCATGATTATTCGAGGACTTCATTAATTTCTGGGAGGAGGCCCTCACTTTGAAGTTTGAAATAATAGGCAAACAACCAACAGATGTAAATATAATAATAGGCTCAATTACAGTAAGTTTAATTATTATATACGGCGGTGAAATTATATGATGGTGTTTGTACAGGTGATTAGTGCACAGCTCGGTACTATACTCATTATATAGTTTATTATCCTTCCTTTTTCCTTTTTTGTGTACCCGGTGATACGAAAATATAAAGGGTCATCAATTTAGCATTGTAAACCCTGATAAAGACGTCATTTTCAATAGCCAATCAGTTTTGGGAAACCAGTTATAATTAGTTCAACATATGAGTTCAGCGGATATGAGTAATGGAGAATGAGCAATAATTGATTCAGCAATGAGTTGTATGAATCAGCAAGTCAATCAGCGACAATCAGGAAAATATTCCAATAATTTGAAGTTTTATAAGCAGCACCTCATGCAAATCAAAGCCTGCCTTTCAAGCAGTACAATAATTAAGAAATAAAAGATCTATGAAAAGTAAAAACAGCACATTGACACCCCTCAATTTACAAGATAGAGAATCATAGAGATTTCTCATTAGAATCACAGAAGCAGCATCATAATTAATCACAATAATCCCTCAACAGATGTTGAAAATCAGCGAATAATTCAGGACAGATAAAAGAGATCAGTGAATTCAAACTGTATCATTTCAGCTATAATCGGCAAACATCAATATATTCGGTGAAAGCCGCGCAAATATCAAGCGGTCCTTCCTTACTTCAACCATGAAGTGGTGGAAGATCCCGAAATCTTCATGCCATCGACCAATCAGATTGCAGTAATTTAGCGCTCTGATTGTTCGATAACCACCCACTATTCATACACGCAGTAATTGTAACAATAAACAATTAACAAAGCACCACAAATCATTCAGCTTCAGCGAATCTCCCGCTTTATAATCATGTGTATATACTCGCCTAGGATATCATTTAGTTCGACCTCTCCCTTCCGTCCGAGCTCCGTCATCGAGGCAGCTAGGATAACTGGAACAGGGAATAGGGAATTCAGTAATTCATTGGGGCGGCTAGCACTGCTGGAACAGGGAATTCAGAAAAGAGAAATTATAATTTCAATAAAAGAGGGAAATGTGGGGGAGTGATATTGTATTTAAATGGATGGTAGAGTCTCGATTATATAGATACAATCTCACTGAAGATACTGGACTAAATGGACTATTATAATGAAGTAGATTATGAAGTAGATACAGCTGAATTTAGAGAGTAACTTCGTAGTAACTTAAGGAGGATACAGCCGCAGAATGCATGAAACGAGAGCACACAAGAAACCTAATTTGATACAACACAAATTATATCGCCCCACTTCTACATACAAATATCAAATAGAAATAGGCCTTTTCAACGTCATCAACACACCATTCTGAACCATGATAATGACGTCACTCTCAACCACTTATGATGTTCGTTTGAGTCAGGAAATTACGGCAGTTTGCTTGTGTGTGCATTATCATGCAGGGTGTTGTATGCAAAGCACTTACTAAATATCTATTGTAAGGCAGAATTAGGGTGGAAGAATAACGTAGAATATCGAATGTTATGTCGTTATCAGAGCTTGAAATGGCGATTTAGTGACTTTTATTCGCCTCTAATTTCAGTGTGACATATGTGTAATGTCTGATGGGTCATATTAAGAGCAGTGAAGCAAGTTGCGAGATAAATTATAAACATCTCTAGGTGTGTTATGGCAGAGGGGAGTGGGTAGTTTCAATCATGTATTTCATTACTTTTATATCACTGGTTCAGCAACTAAATTGTAATGAAGATGCAGTGTTTCAGAGAGGCCATACCAGGCTCTAGATTCTTCTAAAAGCATAGGCAGGGCAGCATTGAGCATATATATTGGAAAGGTGGAAGCATATTGGGAGCCATTAAATTGAAAGCCACTATAATTGAACAGAACTTGTTCTAAAAGGCTTGACTTCAGCCCTGAGCCCATCCCTCCTAAATGAGAAAAAGAAGCCAGCAGCAGTCGCTGTTATAGCCGGTGTGTGACATACCTGATCTGAAAGTTTTCTTCCTTGGGGTTGCCAACATGATGTCTCAATTATCTGATGTCAGAAGATGCTCCAGTGGCTGCTTACAACTTATCCAACACTTGAAGTGATGTACAAGTTGATGTCAGAACTTATCCAACACTTAAGGTGATGTACAAATTGATGATCGAGGTCAATGATGTCAGATCCAGTTCCCCAGCTGGTGTTTGTACTACCAAATCTAATTCAACAAGAAATCAATAACAAAAGCGGAAGAAATGCTTGTCTACTCTACATGACCTGATACTAGAGAGCCTTCCTCTTTATATACCATCCGCGCGCGCGTCCAGATTACTCCATCATAAGTTTAACGATATTACCCATGACCATGACATCATAATACTCAATAGGTGATCCGTCTAAGGTATGACAATGGCGTAATAACTTGCCCACTCTTACCTATGACAATGACGAAACTCTGAACTACTCTTAGTCTCAGCTATGACAATGCGGTAATAAATTAACCTTTCAAAGCAATGACCCTGACGACACTTTAATCTACCTATATATCATCGGTTTTGTAGTCCCTGACGGGCGCCCTATTCATGATCTAATCACAACTCACACAATGATCACAACAATGCCTGTACCCACAGTGGAAGAAAACATAATTTAGAGGCATATAATTCGGGGTGACATGCAATAGGATGCCTGTATAATTATTTTGATGCTTTGGTTGAATTATATATTAGTCGTATCAATTATCAGTCACGATCGACGATCGTACAAAATTAATTGACCATTGACATACTGTATGCAGAGGAGCAGTTTTATATAATTGAACTCTCACGGATAGTTTATTCAAAATTCTCGGAAAACTGAAAGGTATACTCAAATCTCCTCCTCTCTCAATGATCTTTATATTGTAATGGTCACACCTTAATGCCTCAGATTATCCGGATTTATCCGTATTGTTATAAGGCCGGAGAGCGTGATAATATTATGTGGATTACCTTGCGAGGGACATATTTATGTGGTGCCTAGATTTGGTTTCCGAAATTTTGGTTGAGCAAAAATATGGGGATTTTTAATGAAATCCCTCGATTTCGAAACCAACAATTGAGGTAGCTAATCGTTATAGTTTGGCCGGCGAAAAAATGGGAATTAGGAAATAACTGAAACCAAAACTTTACAATTTGCACGCACAGCTTAAAACGAACAAACCCCTCTCAATGCAAGGCTGCACCGGCAAAGCTTAAACAATGTAGCACAGGCTGTATAACCGCTCTCTGAGAAGCAGGCAAAATAGTTGCTTCTGATGACGTCATTATCATAGCTTAACGTGGGGTATTGATGACGTCACACTGCCCAGAATCACGCGGCTGCTAACTCGGATCATCATAAGTTGTAATTATCAAGAGTCACTGTGTAATTATTATGGCACGCTTAAAACCAGTATACGAGGCTGGTTTACTGCATCTAATTACTACAGTACTTGGTACTTTATGACTCAGAGTCAGCACATTTTATCAACTGTAGTCATAGTATCAACTGTAGTCAGTATGACTCATATTATCAATTGCTGTCTGTATGTATCAACTGTTATATACGGTGTACATGTGGTTTACTATGGACACGATGGCTGTGCAACAGGCCGTGCATCCAGATGGGTCCCAGTATAACTCTCCGTCATGAATATTGCATCAAACAAAAAGGGCGTGAAACTCCCTCACACAGCTCAGGCGCTACGTTCAAATCTCAGAAAGTGAGAAGGTATATTTCCGGACTACAGCGAAGTATCAGAGAAAGAATGGCGCCAGGAAGTTCAGTGGTGTCAGATTGAAGAACGCCAAATGGTGTCAGAAAGTGGTGTCAGAGAAACGATCGTTGTCAGAAAGTGGTGTCAGAGAAAAGATTAAGAATAAAAAAGGTGAGTGCGGATACCAGCACCATCTTCTCTGTTGACTGTTGAGTCTTGACGGCTTTGTGGGTCTTTTATTTCCTCTGGATTCCAGCCCGAGTCTAAAATTGACCTCGTACAATATTACAATAAACAAAATGAAATCCATGGTCGTATAATTAACGGAGGAAAGAATGAAGATTTGATTACGGTGCGAGACAACAAAACAATACGATTCCTGGAAAATCTGCGAAATCTGTATTCTGTCTCACCCTAGGCCCCAGCAACCAAATTAGGTCTCTAAATTAGGGCTCTGTACACTTTACACCGCGACAAAGTTAACACATTGATTCAAAGGGTCTCATTCCGATCAAACACACAGAAATGCACTCAATATAAACAGTTGGTTCACTAAAGTCTGTATAAAGTGTATACATTGTACATTGTAAACACTGTATACATTGTATAATGTAAACAGTAGAAGGACAAAGAATTTATTTGTTGAAAAACCATCTTAATTTTCTATTTTGCCGCCTAAATATATCTGACCTTTGTTATTAATTTTTGAACGTAAATTTAATTGTATTCAATTGCAATAATATACATCGAAAAAATAATTAAAGAGTTCTTGATCAATGAGTACAATGTTCAGTACACAATAAATACATTGTACATACAGTATACAGTATACAGTATACACACACGCTATAAACACTGTATACATTAAACAACCAATGCTTACACCAGACTTTGTTGTAGAACAAAGGTAAGCGGGTAGCAACTTATTGACCTT
>WFMF01000788.1:0-30914 GCA_011033025.1 Beroe forskalii | reverse complement strand
AAGGCCGCTTGTTTTTGGGGAAAATTTTACAAAAAGAGGCAATTTTTTCATTTGATCAATCCATTTATAAAATGCCCCTATTTCTGTCAGTTTTACATGCTAAAAATAATTTTCATTTTTTTAATAAAATTTTTAACCCCGTTTTAATGACTTCATATAAACCCCATATTCACCTAAAACTTTTTTAAAAACCAAAAATATTATCTGATATTGCACTGGCTTTTTATAGCATATTGATATGGCTTACTACTATTTTGATACTGGCTAAGCTCTATAAGGTTGATACGGGCCTAACAGGTTGTTTAATTTCCCAAAACCATACTTTTCTTTTCTTTATAATTTTTTCCCAAAAAAATTTTTTAACATTGAACCTTTTGGGGTTTTGTTGTTTTGAACTCCCCAATAATTATATGTTGGGGAAAAAAATGCAAAAAATGCTTACAAACAAACCATTTGAATTTTCTAGTCCTAAAAATTTTCCCCCAAATTTTAATTGTCCAAATGCTTTGTAAAATTTCCCCAATTGCCCCAAATGCAATTTTTTTAAAGTTTTTTTTGAATTTTTTTGATCCCAAATTTTCCCCTTTTTTCTCTGTAATTTAAATGCCCATTTTCCCAAATTCCCTTCCCAACCCACTTTTTTTTGGAAAAGGGAAAACCCCCCCAAAATTTAGTTGTCACAAATTTTTCCCTTCGGGTCCTCGTTTCAGTTTGTTTCACAACAGAAAAGGGGGTGAAAAGGGGTGACGTAATTAATGCTAAAAATGTGACCTGTAAAATGTAAAAAGAAAATAAAATACCTTACCCTTATTTAACCCCGGACTGAGTTTTTGTCCCAAAGGGCCTTAAAATTGAAAAAAAGGGGTTAAATTAAAGGCCAATAATTTGGTTAAATTTTTTTACTTTGGTTATTTTTTAAAATTTATTTTAGTCATTTATAAACATTTTAAAGACCTAAACGTGATAACAGACCGATTTTTATGAATTTTTGAGTATAATTGATTTTTAAATTTTTTAGTTTGGCAACTGCTTGAAAAATTTTTGTCCAAGGGGCCGGTTATAATGGTTCAAAAATGGTTCGATTTTTGTCCATAGGGCCGGTTAAAAAAGGGCCGGTTAAAAAAAGGCCGGCTAAATAAAGGCCAATAAGGTAAGAGTCGGTATCATATTTGTACTTTTGGCGTTCAGAAAACTCAAAAACTGAATCATGATCGAATACCTAACAAATCACTATATGTACCAACCTTATCCACCAGTCAGCTCATGACTTGACAGTTGACTGGACTGCGATATTGGAAAAGACGAGCTCTAGATCTTGCCTGCATCAGATTATCAGAGTGAGTACCTTGCCTGCATCAGAGTGAGTACTATCCCGGCATCAGAGTGAGTACTATCCCGGCATCAGAGTGAGTACTTTCCCGGCATCAGAGTGAGTACTATCCCGGCATCAGAGTGAGTACTATCCCGGCATCAGAGTGAGTACTATCCCGGCATCAGAGTGAGTACTATCCCGGCATCAGAGTGAGTACTATCCCGTCATCAGAGTGAGTACTATCCCGGCATCAGAGTGAGTATTATCCCGGCATGAGGGGGTGCACACACGTGGCTTATAAGCCATGGACTATAAGCCATGGCTTATAAGCTACGTGTGTGCTGTCGATAACTTACCCATGGACTATTATCCATACGTGTGTCTTGGGTGAAAGTATCGACTACACTCTACAAAAGTGTGGAGATTAGTCCATGAAAAATAGCCGGTCTTAAATGTGGTATTACAATCCACATGGCTTGTAAGCCACGTGTGTCTTGTAGCTTATAGTCGACACTGTACATAATTCCGAGAAAAGTTGTATACATTAACGCTAGCCAATCAGAACGCTGTATCACGCATGTCATTAACCAATCAAAAGCAAGAAAAGTGATCGGGGTAATGTTTCCGATACTTCCTGTGTTGTGTTACGATCAGAGCATCCGAGGGTATCACGTCAAATTGCATCAATCAATTTCTATTCGGGGACTCAGAAGAAACTGCTTTCGAAGTTTTGTTACGATAACGTGTGTTGACAATAGTCTACAAGACACACGTAGGATTCGTGGCTTATACTCCACGTCGTGTGTCTTCACCCCAAAACTCGGCGTAGACTATAGTCGACATGGCTTATAATCCACGTGTGTGCAGCCCCTTACTGCTGAATTGAACTTATTACTGAAAATTTTCTGTGACATGATTTAAAATCTTTCTGATGAACTGATTGGGCTGTAGGATCACTTTTTGCTATCAGAAAACTGAAGATAAGCTCAGAAATTAAAAATTTGAAATTTGACTATAGTGCGGCCAGAACCCGTGACCTCCAGCGTGACAGCACTGCCAATTTCGACACGTTAGCCGATTGCGCTACGAAGTCATGACTCATGATGTGTCATGTTAATTATGTGTGGTGCTGTAAAGTGTAACATAGGCCTCCTGACACACGGTACCCCGTCCACTTTTGATGGACAGGTTGTTGACAGGCGAATGCCAGGTACGCAGACAGGTCAGGGACAGGTTCTGATCTGAATTAAAACAGGTTTCAACATTTTAAAAAAAATTTTCCGACGGGTTCTTGACGGGTTCTTGACGGGTTTTGGACAGGATTTAGACAGGTTCTTGACGGGTTTTTGACAGGTTCTCGACAGGATTTGCGACGGGTTCTAGATAGATTTTAAAGAAATTCTAGACGGGTTTTGGACGGGTATTTATACAAGTTTGGACGGGTTTGGACGGGTTTTGGGAAGATTTAGGACAGTTTTTTGACAAGTTTTGAACAAGTTTGGTCAGGTTTTGAACAGATTTTGGACGGTTTTGGTTCATTTGATGTAATATTAATTGAATGTAATTATATTAATTTTGTTACACACTCGAGTTACATTCTCCATGCGCGAGCTATTTTTCTTCAATCCTGTGGAGCTGTACAGGAGATTTTGAAGTCGTTTCATTCCACGACAACAAGCAATAATGCGAAAGAACAGGAAGACAGGACATATCTACCTACATATTATTATAAAGTTATAATGTTGGGCTGCCCTCGGTGGGAGGGAATTTTCCGTGGCTGCGGGCGCTTGCCAGCGCCCTGATATACGGGAAGAAAATGGAGAGGATCTGAAGATGATTTTTTTCTCTCCCATTGGCCTTTTGTGTATACAAAAGGCAATGAGGAGGGTTGGCAGAGATCGTGGATTAGGAAGGTGAGAAATAGGATATGTGTATATCAGGTCCAGGTTTACAATACAACTACTGTAATTTTTTGAAAGTGTCCGGATTGCTCCTTCATAATATCAGTCGCGAAAATGTCCCTCCTTCCGTCCTTCCGTCCGTCCCCTTATCACAAATCTTCAATTCAAAATCACGAATTTCTTAATTCTTGGAGCTTTCGGTTGTCAAAATTTTTAATCTTATACGTTGACCAGGCCAATCCGTGCCACATTCCCAGTGACTAAAGTTTTCATATCGACTAATGTCCTGGAAATTGATCTTCATTTCAAATACTAAAACACGATTTTTTCCTTCAAAAAAGATATTGACCGAGGAAATGTGAAGAAGGCTTGCCAAATTTGACTATCCTTTGAGAATTGATGTGGAAAATTGAATCAATATCACAATAAGACACTGAAATTTTACACATATCGTCACACATAATTAACATGACACATCATGAGTCATGACTTCGTAGCGCAATCGGCTAACGTGTCGAAATTGGCAGTGCTGTCACGCTGGAGGTCACGGGTTCTGGCCCCACTATAGTCAAATTTCAAATTTTTAATTTCTGAGCTTATCTTCAGTTTTCTGATAGCAAAAAGTGATCCTACAGCCCAATCAGTTCATCAGAAAGATTTTAAATCATGTCACAGAAAATTTTCAGTAATAAGTTCAATTCAGCAGTAAGGGGCTGCACACACGTGGATTATAAGCCATGTCGACTATAGTCTACGCCGAGTTTTGGGGTGAAGACACACGACGTGGAGTATAAGCCACGAATCCTACGTGTGTCTTGTAGACTATTGTCAACACACGTTATTGTAACAAAACTTCGAAAGCAGTTTCTTCTGAGTCCCCGAATAGAAATTGATTGATGCAATTTGACGTGATACCCTCGGATGCTCTGATCGTAACACAACACAGGAACCCATATCAACATCGTATCTAATTGGTCATCCCCGAAGTGAAATTTGGTCATCCATTTTTTGATTTTTTTTCTGGAACAAAAAATATATTGATTTTTTAACCTTTAAAACTCAATGGTATTCAGGAAATTTTGATCGAAGATTTTAGACAAATAGATTATGTTATAATCAACAATCATTCATTATGTTAGTTTCTACAGGGTTGGCTGACATGGGCATAGGTCATAGGTAATAAATTAAAATGTATTATACCTACCTGTGGGCGAACTTCGACACGTTAGAACAAAAGAGCTAGTATCAAAACAACACTGTGAAGTTTTTCGTGGTTCATGTGCTTGATAAATTTATTCGCATACTATAGGTACAATTGAGAACATTCCAATTCCCCCATATCAGCGTATCTATCCGGTCCCAGCCAAGTAAGATCTTATTATCACTCAATTATACCCCACACGCGAAAAATAGGCGGTTATTTTCAACAATTTGACAGTGCATACAAAGTTGATGGCGTCATTGCGGCTGCCTATTTATTCTGAGCATATATTTTGTGATATCATGATGCCTCTGCGCTCAAGAGCTCAAGGATGACCAAAATCATAGAGATACATTATGATCAAATCTAATTAGCTTGCCAACGTTAATATATGATTTTCTGGCTTTTACGGAGGTGAGAATCGCAAATCTCACCTCCAGAACCCCAAAAAGTATCACTTACATAGATCAAAGTAGAAAATATATAGCGTTTGGTAATCACATTCCTGGTCATCCAGCAGAGCTTTGTATCCGTAATAGTATCTGCTGCAGCTTTAATAGATTGATAGCTGTTCTGTTTAACCTTTTACCGTCACTAATTCAATACATTAGAATGCTATAATGATGTAAAACTCATCCGCCTACTGTTCGTACTTACCTATATATCTTTCATTATAATAGCTGAGAGCAATGCTTCTATGTTTTCAACGTATATCGGAAGCGCGATAAAAGATTTGTATGGGTATTTCGCTGTCCTATTTACTCATTGAAAATTAAGAAAACCAAGCAGCAAATTTTTAATTAAGTAATTAAGTCGTGACGTTTTGGTCATCCCCATATGGTCATCCGTTCTCAATGATATTGATCAGGGCACAGGAAATATCGGAAACATTACCCCTATCGCTTTTCTAGCTATTGATTGGTTAATGACACGCGAGATACAGCGTCCTGATTGGCTAGCGTTAATGTATACAACTTTTCTCGGAATTATGTACAGTGTCGACTATAGTCTACAAGACACACGTAGCTTACAAGCCATGTGGATTGTAATACCACATTTAAGACCGGCTATTTTTCATGGACTAATCTCCACACTTTCGTAGAGTGTAGTCGATACTTTCACCCAAGACACACGTATGGATAATAGTCCATGGGTAAGTTATCGACAGCACACACGTAGCTTATAAGCCATGGCTTATAGTCCATGGCTTATAAGCCACGTGTGTGCACCCCCTAACGATCAGAGCATCCGAGGGTATCATGTCAAATTCCGTTAATCAATTTCTATTCGGGGACTCAGAAGAAACTGCTTTCGAAGTTTTGTTACGATAACGTGTGTTGACAATAGTCTACAAGACACACGTAGGATTCGTGGCTTATACTCCACGTCGTGTGTCTTCACCCCAAAACTCGGCGTAGACTATAGTCGACATGGCTTATAATCCACGTGTGTGCAGCCCCTCAGAGTGAGTATTATCCCGGCATCAGAGTGAGTATTATCCCGGCATCAGAGTGAGTATTATCCCGGCATCAGAGTGAGTACTATCCCGGCATCAGAGTGAGTATTATCCCGGCATCAGAGTGAGTATTATCCCGGCATCAGGGTGAGTAGTATCCCGGCATCAGATCAGTGACTACTATCCCGGCATCAGAGTGAGTATTATCCCGGCATCAGAGTGAGTTTCATCCCGGCATCAGAGTGAGTATTATCCCGGCATCAGAGTGAGTACTATCCCGGCATCAGGGTGAGTAGTATCCCGGCATCAGATCAGTGACTACTATCCCGGCATCAGAGTGAGTATTATCCCGGCATCAGAGTGAGTTTCATCCCGGCATCAGAGTGAGTATTATCCCGGCATCAGAGTGAGTATTATCCCGGCATCAGAGTGAGTACTATCCCGGCATCAGAGTGAGTATTATCCCGGCATCAGAGTGAGTATTATCCCGGCATCAGAGTGAGTACTATCCCGGCATCAGAGTGAGTACTATCCCGGCATCAGAGTGAGTACTATCCCGGCATCAGAGTGAGTATTATCCCGGCATCAGAGTGAGCATTATCCCGGCATCAGGGTGAGTAGTATCCCGGCATCAGATCAGTGACTACTATCCCGGCATCAGAGTGAGTATTATCCCGGCATCAGAGTGAGTTTCATCCCGGCATCAGAGTGAGTATTATCCCGGCATCAGAGTGAGTACTATCCCGGCATCAGGGTGAGTAGTATCCCGCAATCAGATCAGTGACTACTATCCCGGCATCAGAGTGAGTATTATCCCGGCATCAGAGTGAGTTTCATCCCGGCATCAGAGTGAGTATTATCCCGGCATCAGAGTGAGTATTATCCCGGCATCAGAGTGAGTACTATCCCGGCATCAGAGTGAGTATTATCCCGGCATCAGAGTGAGTACTATCCCGGCATCAGAGTGAGTACTGTCCCGTCATCAGAGTGAGTACTATCCCGGCATCAGAGTGAGTACTATCCCGGCATCAGAGTGAGTACTATCCCGGCATCAGAGTGAGTATTATCCCGGCATCAGAGTGAGTATTATCCCGGCATCAGAGTGAGTAATATCCCGGCATCAGGGTGAGTAATATCCCGGCATCAGAGTGAGTCATATCCCGGCATCAGAGTGAGACTGAGTACCTGCCCGGCATCAGAGTGAGTATTATCCCGGCATCAGAGTGAGTACTATCCCGGCATCAGGGTGAGTATTATCCCGGCATCAGAGTGAGTACTTTCCCGGCATCAGAGTGAGTACTTTCCCGGCATCAGAGTGAGTACTATCCCGGCATCAGAGTGAGCTTCATCCCGGCATCAGAGTGAGTACTATCCCGGCATCAGAGTGAGTTCTTTCCCGGCATCAGAGTGAGTACTATCCCGGCATCAGAGTGAGTATTTTCCCGGCATCAGAGTGAGTACTATCCCGGCATCAGAGTGAGTACATAGCTTCATCCCCCCCCCCTAAGAAAAGGGGGGGGGATAAAGATTTTGGGTCAGATAAGGTAGGTGGGGGGTTGCCCTAATTTCAATGATTCTGGGGGACTTGGACTGAAGGGGGAGTGAAAAAATTAAGGGGGGGGATTGGGATCTGGCAGAAGAATTTCAAAATTTGAGATGAAAATCCTATTTCTGTGAGAAATATTTTTTCTCCGACCTTGGCTTCTAGGGCTGCCCCAGACCCCCCGCCTATCTTTTTTTAAGACTGCCAAATAACTACAATACTTCAATTCCCTGCCATTTTTAAGTGATATCAACTTAACTAATGTGTTTCTATGTTTTAATATTGTGTTGAAAATATCCCTGAGGCTTGGTTTCATGCCCTGATTCCCTTACAAGTGTCACTTCATAGCTTTAATTATATTCAAGGATTAATTTACATTAAAATTGAACTTCATTACCATTTCAGTCATTAGAAATATTATATGTTATTAAAACTCAAAATTGACTAAATTTCTTGTCTGTCAGTCACATTTCATAGTTTACATACTTTCATCTTGTCATTAAGTTTCTAGTTAAGTTTCTAGTTAAGTTTCGATTGATTCTATTGTAAACATTTCAATGGACATATCTTTGAAAAATTTTCTAAGTTTTTGGTGGGGGTTGTTAAAATTTTTGAAATTCAGGGGGCGGGTGGCCAAAAGGGGGGGGGGATTGAGGATTTTGAAAATTCAGGGGAGGTTTTGTCAAGGGGGGAGTTGAAAAATTCAGGGGGGGGATTGGACCCAGGATGAAGCTATGAGTGAGTATTTTCCCGGCATCTGAGTACTATCCCGGCATCAGAGTGAGTACTATCCCGGCATCAGAGTGAGTATTATCCCGGCATCAGAGTGAGTATTATCCCGGCATCAGAGTGAGTATTATCCCGGCATCAGAGTGAGTATTATCCCGGGGTCAGAGTGAGTGAGTATTATCCCGGCATCGGGCCATCAGAGTAAGCATCTTTGCCGGCAGGACATCAATTAGTACAGTGGCATCAATTAGATCATCTTATTACATTTATTCAGCGAATTAGATAATCATTAACTGATTGACAACGGGGTTCCGGTCATCGACAACAAGAATTGCGCCTGCGAGCACGATTCTTGTCGTCCATTGTTCCCATATGCAGGCGCTTAATTTCCCTCCCCGTCATAAGAAAATCAGAATTCACGAACAACTGTCAGCTAATCCAAGTTCCTTGCACCGTACGCGCATAACTTTGTGGTGGCGCATAGGTTTCACGTGTGATCATCAGTTCACGAATCGCGCCGCGCACGTCTCGTAGGTTCGTTGTAATTTTATATTTCGCGCATAGCTTTTATTTTATGTAAGTTTTGTTACGTTAGCAGTTTGGCGACACTTCGTAGGCTTTCGCCAACTTACGATTAGTGATTACGCTGCTTGTTTGATAATATGATTATTAGTAAATAAAAATGTTTTTTCTCCGAGATGATCATTGCTTCATTGATAAGTCCACATGATTCAATGATTTATACTTAATTTTGTTATTGGTTCAACATATTTCTTCGAGGAGTCACACAACTTAGACGATTCAGTCCCATCACTCTGCCAAATTGCCTCGATTGCTTTCATGTTGCAGCAATTCTTGAAATAGCTGATGCTTACTTTTGTTGTTTAAAATGCCAGTAATAAAGTTAGAAATGAGTTTGTAAATAAATCACTCCTCGGCCTTATGTTCTGATAGGCGCAGGAGTGAATTACTGATGTTTTGATAATCGCTCAATTCCATGCGGCTGATGGCACTTGCCTAAATCAGTGAACCATGCTCGAATAACTGCCATTCTGAGAGCCTGGTCATTATTTCAATGAATTTCGGTAAAAAGGCACGGACGGACGGACGGACGGACGGACCCCATTGATTTTATAAAGGAGCAATCCGGGCACTTTCCAGAAATTACAGTAGTTGTATTGCAAACCTGGACCTCATATACATATATCCTATTTCTCACCTTCCAAAACCACGATCTCTGCCAACCCTCCTATTTGCCTTTTTGTAAAACAAAAAGGCCAATGGGGAGGGAAAAAATTACAATGCAAGCGACAAGCACAATATAATATACGAATATACAACGACTCACCATTTTCCTCTGAGAAGCCTCATGCCTTGGGCATGTTCCGGCATGTCCAATATTTGCAAAGTTATATGAAGCTTGAGTGGATCCATTGAGAATGCGCGGCGTAAATTTCATAGAATTCTGCTGAGATGTGCGCGTCGCAGGCAATTATTTCCGAACATGGTTTTAATCACTTAATCGGGGCGTAAAAAATGCGCCCCGACTTTTTGGCGGGAATACCAAAAGTGTGTGGCCCTGTTTGTGACTTTTCGAAGAAAAGGCGCGCGCGCGCGCGCGAACAAACAGGGACACATAGCATGTGGCAATAATAACATCACTCTTCATCTAACCAGGTGCTACTGCTTCCGTGATCGTTCCCTGTGTGGCTCCCACGGCGCGCTTCTCCGTAGGGAAGCGCAGCGCGCGTACGCACACTTATGCAGGCTTAGGAATTTAGGAAAGATTGTCTTACCCTTACGACGTTCCTAAGCCCGCATAGGTGTGTGTACGCGCCGCGCGCGCTTCCTCCCTGTTCTGAGGAAGTGCGCCGCGCGACGATAACAGGGGTATACGTGTTTGGTGTTTAGCAACGTACGATGATGACCCGCTGACGCTTCCCCAGTTCCTAAGCCTGCATAGGTGTGTGTACGCGCCGCGCGCTTCCCTGAGGAAGCGCGCCGCGCGACGATTGCCCTAACCAGGACCCTGGTTTCGCGCACAGAGTGCGCGGCGCGGCAAGCCGCTAAACCCCTGGTTAGGGGAACGCGACGATAACACTGATAACACGGGTGTTTAGCAACCTAACCAGGGGCGTCGCGAGACGCGCTGCGCACTTTGTGCGCTTGCTAAACACGTATACCCCTGTTATCGTCGCGCGGCGCGAGCTTCCTCAGGGAAGCGCGCGGCGCGTACACACACCTATGCGGGCTTAGGAATTTGTGCGCGAAACGAGGGTCCTAGTTAGGGCAACGCTGTACTGACGCCGCGCCAACGCGGCGCTGATTCTCCGCTTATTTTTGATTTTTTTCGAGTTATTTTTTTTCGAGTTATTTTTTCGAGTTATTCTTTTCGATTTATTTTCTCGAGTTATTTTCTCGAGTTATTTTTTCGAGTTATTTTTTTCGAGTTATTTTTTTCAAGTTATTTTTTTCAAGTTATTTTTTTCGACTTATTTTTTTCGACTTATTTTTTTCGACTTATTTTTTTCGACTTATTTTTTTCGACTTATTTTTTTCGACTTATTTTTTTCGACTTATTTTTTTCGACTTATTTTTTTCGACTTATTTTTTTCGATTTATTTTTTTCGAGTTATTTTTTTCGAGTTATTTTTTTCGAGTTATTTTTTCGAGTTATTTTTTTCGAGTTATTTTTTTCGAGTTATTTTTTCGAGTTATTTTTTTCGAGTTATTTTTTTCGAGTTATTTTTTTCGAGTTATTTTTTCGAGTTATTTTTTCGAGTTATTTTTTTCGAGTTATTTTTTCGAGTTATTTTTTTCGAGTTATTTTTTTCGATTTATTTTTTTCGAGTTATTTTTTTCGAGTTATTTTTTTCGAGTTATTTTTTTCGAGTTATTTTTTTCGATTTAATTTTTTCGATTATAATGGGCCGGACAATGTCAGACAAAGAGGACATTGTCTGACGTTGACAGACCCTCTCGAGAATCAGCGGCCGGCGACAGCGGGTCATACATCGTACGACAACCCTTGTTTCGCGCACAAATCGACGGACGTTGCCGGCCGTCTATTTCCTTCTGACTGAACGGGTGAAAGCGCAAAGTGACGTCCAAATCACAAATGTGGAACGTTGCGCGCGCGTGAGGGTAGGGTAACATCCTATGACGCACAAAGTGCGCAGCGCGGCAAGCGCGTCTCGCGACGCCCCTAGTTAGGTTGCTAAACACGTATACCGGATACCCCTGCTATTTTCGCGCGGCGCGCTTCCTTAGGTAAGTGCGCGACTGCGCGGCGCGTACACACACCTATGCCGGCTTAGGAACTGGTTAGGGGAAGCGTTAGCGGGTGCCGGGTCATCATCGTACGACAATTCTTCTTAAGCCTGCAAGGGCATAGGTGTGCATACGCGCGCTGCGCTTCCAGTTCCAGTTCCCTAGTTCCCTACGGAGAAGCGCGCCGCGCGCCGCGGGAGCCACACAGGGAACGATCACGGAAGCTGCACCTGGTTAGATGAAGAGTGATGTTATTATGATATTAATATTATTAATAGATAATGAATTGTGTCCCGTTTAAATTGCTCTGACCAGAACTAATTTTTATTTCAATGTATTTTTCGATTTAATTTTTTCGATTTAACTTTTTATTTTTTTTCGAGTTATTTTTTTCGAGTTATTTTTTTCGATTTGATTTTTTCGACTTATTTTTTTCGATTTAATTTTTTCGAGTTATTTTTTTCGAGTTATTTTTTTCGACTTATTTTTTTCGACTTATTTTTTTCGATTTATTTTTTTCGACTTATTTTTTTCGACTTATTTTTTCGACTTATTTTTTTCGAGTTATTTTTTTCGAGTTATTTTTTTTCGACTTATTTTTTTCAACTTATTTTTTTCGACTTATTTTTTTTGTGTCCACTCTCGGACACCATACCGCCGCGCGCGCACGATTTTACGAAATTTCACGAAACAAACAAGAAAATAATCTGCAACTATTGCCTTTTCTTTTGGTTTAAAAATGAAAGAAATTGAGAAATATTATGAGAAACAGCTTCAATTTGAAGTGAGACCAGTCATCTGCAGTCGCACGCGCGATGGCGCGCGGGTCCAATGGCGTTCCGCGGGGTGCAGGCTTTTTCATTTGTTGCTTGTTGTGTCGTGGTGATATTTTCTAATTCTATGAATGAACATTGAATGCAGCATCTTTTGGTGCCACAGTTGACAGGGAAACTCATTCCCTTCGACTTTATGTTACGTTACGTTAAATAATTCGCATGAATCATCGTATTACGATCATGATCAACCGTCTCGGGCAGCTTTCACAATTCACAAAGTAGTAATTTGACCTGAAAGTGAATATATCCTCATTCAAGCAATTTGAACTGAACGAATGAGCGATCCTGGGTCCTTGCATGTAAGAACGAACAAAATATGAACTTATGAAGGACTGTTGTCAGATTAAGTCTGCCTGTTTTCGAGTTCCTACGGCATGGTTGCTCAGTCCGACCCAGTTGCATTTATTGAATCGAAAATATTGACTGAAGCGAACATATTGGTAGGTCTAGGACACAGTCCAACGGTATTATTTATCCTTCTTATCAGCAATTACTTTGTTGGCGTAATTTTGAATGTGGACGGGTGACGTGGCGGATTTTTCGTATTTTTCTGTTAATGCAATGTATCATGTGATTTGTGATGTCTTTATTTTTTCCCTCCCCATTGGCCTTTTTGTGAAACAAAAAGGCAAATGAGAGGGTTGGCAGAGATCGTGGTTTGGGAAGATGAGAAATAGGATATGTGTATATGAGGTCCAGGTTTGCAATACAACTACTGTAATTTCTGGAAAGTGCCCGGGATTGCTCCTTTATAATATCAGTCGCGAAAATGTCCCTCCGTCTGTCTGTCCGTCTGTCCGTCCCCCCCCCCAAATCACCAAATTCTTAATCTTAACTTCTTAATTTTGAGGCTGTCGGTTGTCGAAAATATTGTAGGCTGACTAGGCCCATCCGTGCCACGTGCTCAAAGTCTAAATTACGATACATTCTAAATTAAAGGGCTGACGAAGATTTTAGAAGCGATTTAGGCTATGGATTGGAGGAAAGTGAAACGGCTTCGGTTGAACTGTACTTAGTGCCAAACTGCATAAAAATTCGATTGTATACTGAATTCGACGAAGTTCGAGAAATACGATGGTCGATGTGAATGACAAATATTGCTTTTCGGAACAAGCGACAACATCGAAGCAGAAAACGAAAGCATAAAATTTGGAAATCAGATGAAAATTGATATCAACTTAGTGAACGACGTAAATAAAATCGCTATCTGTTGTACAGGTCTCTTCTGTAGAGGTTCAGGTTGTATAGATCCTTCAGGTAGGTCCACGGGGAAGAGTTGTGGAGCATCGGGAATAAGGAGGAGAGTGGGAGAAGGGAAACTCCAATGTCGAAACGGATCAAAAGTGTAATCTATCTAACTGAGCATAAACACACACAATCAATGTTTTCAACAATCAGCGTTTTGTTACCATGGTGCAAAGATAAATAATCATGCTTCTGCACGACTTCTGCTTGTGAATTGTGATATCTCTATCTCCTAATATACGATATAAATATATCAACAACTTTACGTTCACAACATACTTCATCACAACATATACTCCCCTTTTGCAAGAGGACGCCCCGTCCTCAGTGACCCTAAAACTGGAAACAGAGCCAGAAAGATAGGAGAAAAATCTAAATCGTCTTAAACGTTGACCCAATTCTGCTTCAAGATTTTATAACCTTGCAAAGTTCATCAGAATCATCAATCATAAACGTCAACTTTAATACAATATATCAAAGATAATAATCATCTTCGTTAAAATAATACAAAATCTCTATCAGCATCAACTTTCTGATTTTTCTCAGTACCATATACTGACCATAATCCATGTTATCGAATCCAAAATGACGTTCATGATCGTTGAACCCTGCTCGATATGCTATTCTCACAGAAATGAGTAGGGGATTCTCAGTTCATGAGATCAGTCTTATAAGGGAGAGGTGATCGATTCTTGCAGGTAAGTCGTCCAAAAGAGGTTCCGTAGACATGACAGGAACTCTCGAAGTCGATCATACATCATAACACAGGAACACAGACTATCACTCATCAATGCAGAACTCTTGCACCAATCACCATTATTCCTCATTGCTGTATTACTTGATTGTCGCATTTTCCGCTCATCATTCAATGTAACTCGATGCGATCATTGGAGTTGTGTGCTATGGCAAAACATAGCTGGGGACTACAGTTCGTGCCCTAAAAAGGGGGATTATATGTTGTGATGAAGTATGTTGTGAACGTAAAGTTGTTGATATATTTATATCGTATATTAGGAGATAGAGATATCACAATTCACAAGCAGAAGTCGTGCAGATTGTCGATAAGAATTATTCTGCCCATTTCTTAATGCCCAGCATTCTGTTTTGTAATGACCATACTTGAGGCAGTGGTAGCATTGCACGTTACGTTTATCCCTATACTGCCTAGGAGGTCCCTGTTGGGCAGTTGGACCATAGAATTGACCGAATTGCGGATAACGTAGTGGGGCATTGTATTGCATATTCCTTCCTACAAGTTGAGGGACAGTTTCTGTCATGGGAATAGGGGGCTGCCAATGGCCTGTGTTCTGATATTGAACCGGAATTTGCTCCTTAGTCATGGGTAATGGCATTTGGTTTGAATTTAACGCCTGAACATTCCCTGTATTAGTTGCATTTACCGCGTTTTGGGCCGTTTCATCACTACTATCAGCTTTACAAGTCTGGCACGACGTCAAGTAGACTTTTTCAAGCACCTGTGCCTCAGTTTCTTTCCTTATGTAACGCCTCGTTTGCAGAGCTTTGCAATGATTTGCTGCTGCATTTACTGCCTCGGTAAGATTGTCAAACGTCTCCTCAAGAAGTTTCACACCCAATTCATCGTTTCGTACTCCCATTAAAAAACTCTGAATGAGTTGGCGATTCGCCCTTATATTATTGTCATCAGGGAATGCTTCTCTTGCCATTTTTTCCAACTCTGCCGCATATTTCTCCACACTTTCTCCTTCTCTTTGTTTTCTAAACCTAAGCATGTACTCTGGCGGTATTCGTTCCCCTTGTCGGTTTTTCAGTGCTTCACGAATGGGTGCTTGAGTGCCATTTGCGAAAAAATCCACCTGTTGAGCGTTTTGAAGATTAAGTCCTTCGACCACTGCAAACGCTTCTTCGTCTAGGAAGGAGAGGAATGTCCGATATATATTGTTTGCTGGAACGTTCAACAATTCTACATAATTTCGAAATTGTTTCAACCAGCTTTGGTAGTTCATTTTGAGCTTATACGCTTCTGGGGATTTTGCTATCAACCCAGCTCTGTTGTTCAGTGCTGCTGCCGCAGCTGCTTCCTCTGCCATTTTATTTAGCTGTACAGATACGTCCTTCTACGGTGTATAATTGAGATAACTACTACTTGGGCTAGGTTCTAGCTCGAGTTTAGCAAGTTTTACACCAGATTCTGGAGTAATACTAGTTTCTAGTATGAATAAAATAATGTTATAGACCAGTTTCTGGTATTGGTAGGCGGGAACCGTTCGCGCCACTTATGTTTTGGGCACGTTCCTAATGTTAATTTGGAAGGTAATTTCACTGTTATTCAGACTCAGAAAAAGACGGGGTTAATGGCACAATAAAGACATGGAAACAAGCTTACACAAAACCTGAGACTAGTATATATCTCTCTGCAGAAGTCTCTGCTAAAAACGTCTCTTTCTCTACTTTTAACCATCCACATTAAATTTAATCACGCGCACGCAATCACGTGCTCGACTATGCTTACTCTTAGTCTTATAGTTACTCTCACGCATTAGCTCGAAAGAATAAGATATATTGCACTAATCTAATTATATGCATTGCAGCGTCGCAGCGATCGCAACTAGTACTACTATCTTACTATAGTGTAATATAACTAATAGTATAACAACTTGAACTACAACATACCTACTTTAACTAACATGTTTCAGTTTCACACATAACATATGCTCCCCCGAAAGTTTAAGACTGGCCCCCAGTCTGTACGGCCATTTGGAGCAACTTTAAAGACAGACACTCATGCTCATACACATTCACACTATAAGAATATATTCACAATAATATATAAAATTGTCCATGAGTTTGTCCATATCCGTATCAGAAACAGATTACTATGAGTCCTTCCGACTCTTGAAAATGAAAGCGCTGGCAGCAGATCCATATCCAATCCTTATCCAGTCAAACCAAGTCGAGGCTCCCGTCCATGATGAAGAAGGTCCCCATAGATGCCACCTCAGATTGAGATAGTGATGCTGGACGTTGAAATGCTGCGAGTGTCCTGAGCCTAATCCAGATCTAGTGTAGGGAGGGGGCGCATCCTGCCCCGACGGCAGGTCTCTTGAGTATGCCCAGCTTTGCAACAGAGCAGACAATAATTTGACTTCAGGAATCTCTTGACTTTATCCAGAGATTCTTTCAATTCTTCACATTTACAACTGCATCTCGTGGTGGATGAACTTGCCGATTCGCGGTCCCCTTCTCTGGTGGATGGAGCTTCAGCTATCACGACTCTTCTCGTGATGGTAGGGGTTGGGGAGAGCTGGGATCGGTGTTTCTTCTTCGATTTTGACTTTGTCCGCCTCCGATGGCGTTTTTCATCCTCTGATGATTCATCAGAGGATGATGTTGAGGTAGTTGAGGGTTCCCTTGCCCGCTTCTTCTTTGCTTTTCTTTCATGGGGATGAGGACCATTTGAAGTTGATGGCTTAGCAGTAGCTATCTGTGCTGTAGATGGTAGTGGTGCTGGTATGGGATCAGCAAGAAAGTCGATCGGTAATTCATCATTGGACATCTCGAAATAGAATGTAGATCAGAGACGTAGTGAACAAGGTTGTAAAATACGTATTTTTTAAAAATACGACAAAAAATACAATACGTATTTTTTGGCAGAAACTGCCGTACTTTTTCTCCTTCAATTTTGAAAATTTGCTTAATTTCGAGTTTACAACTATTGTCATAATATATGGGTCGCGCGCACTCTAAATGTTTACGATACCATCGTTTTATTGTATTTGGTAGCGCATGCGCGCGTACTTTTTCACGTATTTAACAACCCCTATTCAGAATTTGTGTTTAGATTTCTAAGCCACGTATTGTGAGAAAAATACGCGTATTTTTCTTCGGAGGCTAATACGCCGTACTTTTTCGCGATTTTTTCACGTATTTAACATCCTGGGTAGTGAAGCACACAGAGATATATCGTAGCAACTGAGCTAGATGCAGTGTAACGGATGGAAACTTAGAAAGTTGGAACTGACTGCTTGACGATATGTTTTGACATGTAGACTAAGACAGACAGTTTTGTAACCGCAAACTCTGATTTAGACGTTAGAAGAGAGTTTGTAAAAAAACCGTTACAATTGTCGAAGATAGAAGTAGATTCACTGTCATTCTACTCAAAAAAATATATTTTAATTGATGAGTCGCCGCCTGGGACGTATTTAATACTCCCTTGTGACGTTTTAAAGTACGCAGGCTATTTTGTAACTCTATAATTAAACCTTTAAGTTTATAGAATCAATGCGGCTTGGTTGCCTGTTGGAACTTGGTTTTCTGGGTTTGTGTCGGCTGTTTGAATGGGTTCATGATCTTTGTGATAGCAGCAAGCGATTACACGTGATTTCATCTTCCACACGCAAAACGCGATCAATAGACATGTTGAAATCGCTAGAGCAATAGTAGATACAATGAGTATAATGTCCTTTGAAGACGTCTGCTGCAGTGGTAGCATAATATCAGATTCGGCTGATTTCAGTTGACTGAGTAGATCGTCCATATGGGTTTGAACCGACGCATGTTTGCGTACTATCGACTGCCAGACAGAAATTTCGTTGGTGGTGAAGTTGCTATTAATGTGTACTGCTGTTAGGGTTGGTTTTTCAAAAAAGAAATGGCCAATTTGGGCCGACTTGGATTGCTTCCAAGAGATAAATGCTGTTCCCAAAGGTCCTGTAGCAATACTTTGAATTCCGTGGTCAGTAGAAACGGAAATAGGTTCTGAATTATTGGCTGTGACAAGGATACCAGCTTTGTCGAAGAGTATAGACGTTTTGCAAGTTTTCCTGTTCAAAGGACACTGAGGCAGATTATTCAGACAGCATGAGTTTTTTATCATCGGAGAGAAGCACGTAGCAATACCCTGAAATAGTTTGCAGTACTTCCGGTCAAGCGCGTAGAAAATAGAGTCACGTCTATAGGTGTATTGAGGTAGATCTAGCAGAAAGCACGAATCATTTTGCATAACACCAGTTTGGGCTATTTCATAGTACGTTTCTGGAGTCGTGTTTACCATTGGGAAACTCATAACATAATGAACGACCAGTGCCATGTTTTCAATATCAAGATATGCGTGTGCTGTTGTGATAATAGCTGTGCTATATAAGTATATAGGCTAAACACGTTTTTTGCAAAATATGTGTTTTTCAGGAAGCTATGCTGTTTAATAACTGACATCAGCTCAGATGGGTTTAGATCAGTTGGAGTTAAACTGGCTGTTACTGTGCCGTCCAGGATTGTTCTGAAAACTTCTTTCATTTTAATTTCCCATCGAATTTTGAGTTCAGACGCCATTAAGGCACCGCTAGTTTCTAAAATTTGATTTTGAACACTTAGTAGCGATTTATTGACTTCATTTTCTAGTTGGGTGATAGTATGGACAATGTCCTCATCTACTCTCACTATTCTTTGGTCAAAAGAATGTTGGGTTTGAATGAAGTTGCTCAGTTTATTTTCAACCTTGTTGATGTGATGTGACAGTGATCCGTACGCTATTCCAGTCAGCAGCATATCAGAAAGCCCTAACCCGATTCCAATCGCACCCAAAAACCTTTTATGGCGACTTGCAGGGTTACTTATTTGTTGGAATAGGTTTGTATAGTAATTTGTTCCTTCCAGAATTTCAGAGTTAAATTTAGATAGCCATGCACATTGACAGTTTTCAGGTTTATCAATTCGTGGAATTTTTATTTTCTTAAAAATACTGATCATCTGTTCATTAGCGTCAATGGCCACTAAACCTTTTGGTTGTAATAGAATTCCATGCTCTTTCAAAACTATGGTACCATTTAGGGTACTAGAATATGGGATTAATGCCTCTGTTTGCGTGGGCAGTAGCAAAATTTGCATAATTGAAAAAATGATCATAATCATAGCTCTGATCTTGTGCACACACTGCTTCAGTGTGTTTTCGCTGCTTCAGCGTACTGAGTATCTGAGGTCATAAGTTGTTTTCACTGCTTCAGTGATAAGTGACTATGAATAATATACTATTACTTTCCCTTACGAATTTGAATTTAAATCAGTAAGAAATGAATTCTACAGTTGTGGTAGCAATAGTGAATTTAAGTCGCAGTGTTACAACAATAGAAGTTCATAGAGCTTAGCATGCACCGGTTGCAATGCTGTAGCTCCTCACGTGACAGTTTAACTTTTGTTGACGTTAAATTTCGCTTTCTTAAATCGGAGATGTGGTTTCTATTGTTATTTCACTTGAGTGGTACAGTTGCGTGGGCTGCTTGTTTTTATATCAAGCGTTATATACAACAATTTAGCAAAACATTGCCTATAATTGTACCATGCACTGTACTGTAAATCACGCTGGAACTTCATTTTACAATCAATAAACAACGATTGTTTTTGATTTATTCAACAAGTAACTTTTAACTGTTCAAGAATTTCCATAATTGTTAGTGCCAGAAACGTGACACAATACCTCAGAAAGTTGGGCCAAAGATCAGAGCTAAATTATTTGTTGAAACGGTTTCTATAGATACCGGTATAATCGAATATTGCACTTGCCGTGCAGTAGCATGGACCGGGATGTGAATATCAAAGAATTGAAAATACCTACTCAATATTGCGGTGATCGGGATTAAATGGCTATGATCCTGATAGTAATAGGGTTACGATCTTTGCTTACAGTTGCTTAAGATTGATAGGCGAGATTAAGACTTGAAGTATGTGACGCAGGCAATAATTTAATTTGCGTTAAGCAAATATCCCGGATAACGATCCGGCGGCCTTCTAACTCGGACTGGACGTCCTGCATTAGCCTGTTGATTTGGTGCGACTATCATGTCATTTAACATTATTAATGGCCGCTGCTCGTCATGGTCTGTATTGGCCTCAGCATCGTAGTCGCCTGCTTCGTGGTCCTCGAAGCGATCAAAATCGGCCTGCTCTGTTGCTGGGTCGGGGAATTGGTACTCATAATCCCATTGCAACTCATCAGGTGGATCGAAATTACGTATCTCTACATTTTCCCCATTTGGGCACAACCGCAAGAGATCATGTGGCACAATTGGATGTATCCTTGAGGTACCAGTGTCTATTTTATAGACGTAGTCTCCTACTTTCGACAGGATTCGGAATGGTCCATAGAAATTTGAAGAAAAGGCGTGCTGACCCTTCTTTCGTGGTCGCCATAAATATACCCAATCACCTTCTTTGAACTGTTTTACATTCACCCTGTTGTCGAATCTCTGTTTTGCGAATTCTCTGTGAGCCCGCAAGTGTTCTGAAACCCATTTATAAGTAGAACGGAGTTGTTTGTACAAATGATATGCATATTCTCCTTGAGATTCAAATTTCTTTTGTGGGAATGTCCCAAAGATTAGGTCCATAGGTTGCTTTGCAAGCTGGCCCGTCTTAAGGAAATGTGGACTATAACCCGTAACCCGAGATTTAGACGTTCTGTAAGCAAACATAACTTGTTGCAGCATTTGTGGCCAATTTTCAGGCTGATCTGCACAAAAACTCTTCAGCATGTTTTTTACAATTTTCACCATAGCCTCGCTGGCTCCGTTTGATTTGGGAGTATAAGCACATGTGTGGGAGTGATATACCATTCCTAGCAATTTGAAAACAATTTTAAGTACTTCTGACGTAAATTGTGGCCCTCTATCGGAATGACATTGATTGGGCAAGCCATTTCTGGAAATCCACACATCCAGCAGTGACCGAGCTATAACTGCACTAGTTGTTACTCTAAGGGGTACTGCTTCAGCCCATCCAGAGAACTTATCAATGATTATAAATATCATTGTGTACTTTTCTGCGTTATCAGGCATTGGACCTAGTAAATCAAAGGAAATAATATCATTGGGGTGCGTTCCATAAAACGGTGCTAAAGGAGCTTTTGGCTTCCTTTTTTGGCTTTTTAATATGCAGATTCTGCATTGAGCAATGTAAAGCGACACTAATTGTAGCTCACATTTAGGGAAATAAAATCGTTCCCTTATCCTCTCAACCGTTTTATAAATTCCTAAATGACCTGATGCCGGAATATCATGACATGCTCTTATAACTGTTTCATGGTAATATTCCGGTAAACATATTAGTCACACTGGTTCAGTGTTGCTGTTAGACTCCCAGCTCCTATATAAGATCTCATCTACAATTTTCAATCTCGCAAATGAAGACCGATAATTTTTTAGGTCCTGGTTTAACTTTTGAATCGCATTTGAGTTCTTGGGGCGTTCCCCCTTTTCAACCCATTGACGTACCACTGAGATTACGGGATCGGCCTTTTGTGCCTCAATCAGTGTTATTTTATCTATGATTTGGAATTTTTCCAAGGGTTTTGGCAGTTCACTAGCTGCTTTGTCGACTAGCGATTTTGCATCTTCATCTGGGTTAGTGGCTACATTATCCACGATTTCAACCGAGTTGACTTTCCTGTCAACCTTGTCGCGTACTGCACAATTGGTATTTGGTTCACTCAGTTCTGGTTCATCTTCACATTTAACATGTTTATCATAATGGTCAAATTGAGTATCGTTCTGCCTCGGTATTCTACTCGGGCAATCAGCAGTGTTAGCTCCACCACTAATGTGTTCTACTCTGAAATTGAACTGACTTAAAGACTGATACCATCTCCAGAGTGGACCTTCCATATGCTTGGCTGTTTCCCAGTAAACTAACGGCTTGTGATCAGTTTGAATGAGGAATGGTTTGTTAAGTAGAAAAACTCTAAACTTCTCACAATAAAATTTCATTGCATAGAATTCCTTTTTCCATACAGACCATTTTGTCTGTGATGGTGTTAGTAAATTTGAACCAAACGCTATTGGGTGTTGGAACCCATCGTCTCCCAATTGGGATAGAATGGCACCTATGCAATAGCTGCTAGCGTCAGTTCTTAGAACAAATTCTTTATTTAGATCCGGGAATTGTAATATCGGTGCAGCGATAATTTTGTTTTTCAGCATTTCGAAGGCTTCCTGTTGGTCTGCTCCCCATTTAAATTTCACGTGATTTTTCAGCATTTCAGTTAAAGGCTTAGCAATAACACTGAATGACTTGACAAACTTCCGGTAGAAGGAACACATGGAAACAAAGCTCTTTATCTGTTTCTTTGTTCGTGGAACACTCATTTTTTCCCTCCCCAATAGCCTTTTTGTGTATACAAAAAGGCATTGGGAAGGGTTGGCAATGGACAAGTTCTGAAAGTGCCCGGAAAATTTGTACATACTACCTCATCTGTGGTAACCATGCTAACAACCAATCAGAGGCCAGTATTCACGTTGCACGTGCGCGCGCCACGGCCGGCGTCTGTGCCAAATTATGTACAACTAGAATAGAAACCAGAATTTTCAATTTACTGAATAGTAATTAATGATTCCTGAATAACGAATCCTTTACGAGCCATCACTACGTATTCGGGCATGTAAATGATATAAATAATATTTCCAAATTATCTAACCACTAGGTTCGAGAAATACGATGTGACAGACAAAGATTACTTTTCGGAACGAACGACAGCGTTCAAACAGGAAACAAAAGAAGAAAATCAGATTAAAAGTGATATCAAATTGATAAAGCAAATAAGTGACTGACTGAAAGTAATAATGTCCTGATCATAGAAAGACAATCACTTTCATCAAATCTGAAAAACAATCGTCGAAGTTATGTTCGAAAGAATAATTATGAATCATTGCGACTCATAAGAGCATAAGGACTGATCTAGATCATCTCGGAGTTGGAGTAGAATTTATTTTTATCAACCATTGTTCATATCAAAGAACTGAAGAAGCAGCGTATTCATAAATAGGCAAATACTTTCGCAGGAGTTAACAAACTGCAAACGTAACAATACTCACATGAAATGAAATAAAAGCTACGCGCGAAATCTCAGATTATAACAACGAACCTACAAAGCATGCGCGGCGCGGCTCGTGAACTGGTGATCACACGTGTGCCTCCACAAAGTTATGCGCATAAGTCACAAAGAATTGAAGATAACAGTTATTCATTTATGTGATTACCCTATCTTTTCTTTCAGAGATAACAGGGCGGGGAGGGAAATTAAGCGCCTGCACATGGGAACAAGGCCCAACAAGATTTTCGCCGGCAGGCGCAATTCTTGTTGATATTGCCTCAAATATATCAACAACTTTACGTTCACAACATACTTCATCACAACACTATCATTGAGTCGTCGCTATCATTGATCTAACATCTGTGCTTAAATTTCATGAATTCCCCATCGCGATATTTCAATTTCTTGATGATCACTCAACCAATAACTAATTGACAAGAAAAGTTCGTTGATGGCTCTTATGTGGCAAAGTGCATAGGTGATTTGAGGCTTAATGAAGCTGCTTCGTATAAACTTATAAACATTCAGGAAAATTCAGCGCGTAAATAAACAGTGACACAATCTGATGCGAAACGTAAACCAATTCAACAAAATGGCGCGAAATCTACAACGAACTGAGTACAACAACTTGGTAGATATGAACGCGCGCGCAAGAATTTTAGAAGAAATGGCACGTGCCAATGCGTGTTCTCGGTGGTCGCGCGCAGCAGTGGAGCAATATTTATACTCTTACTGCGAACGACTGCGTGTTTTATCATGATGCAAAGGTTACATCAAGCTATCAAGCACCGTGGGGGAGGGAAATTAAGCGCCTGCATACGGGACCAATGGACAAACAAGAATTGTGCCGGCAGGCGCAATTCTTGTTCTGTTACAATTTTTACAGCATTGTTTTGTGACAACGAAATTAATTCTTCATCTCAGATTTTTACTGTTACATGATATTTTTCTCTGGATTTTAGTTGCAGTCAGTTGGTGGTAGATTTGTTCGAAAAATCTCGATTGAAGTTTCACTTAATTTCATTTTTCTACAATTATTCATTGTGACTCTTTTAGTGGAGATATTGGAAGGATGACTCGAGGCAGAGATAGAATTAGATCCTTGATGAAAATGGAGAAACTGTCGTTCCTTGAATCTGTGGCGTAGTGCAGGATATCCCTATGTGACGCCCTGTCATTCCTCTGCCTTTTCAAATTAAGAGCTCTACGATAATGACGAACTCCGTTATACCTAGAGTAAAACGCAAGAGTACGGGTCTCGTGGAACGAGCAAGTCAAGGCTTACGTTCACAGTTTACAATCCAAACACTTTCCAGAATAACCGCCAGAATAACCCCCGATGGAAACTTCCATATCCCTTAAATATCCTGTCCTAATCAATCATAAAATCCCGGTAATTATAAAACCGCCGGAATGTTCGCTCCCCATCCGGGAGCATTCCTCGCACCAAGCACCGCTTGTCACGGCGGCAGTCTGCCCGCCCGTGGAACCTACAAACGAAGTCTGGTACGAGGGGCGTCGGGAGAGGAAAGAATGTAAGTGCGGTTTTATAATTCCTCCGTAAAACTAAAATAGATATGAATACTAGAGACTGATATTAGATACTACTACTAGTTAAGCACGTTAGTGGTCTGGCCTGGGAATGCCGGAAGGAATCTGGAAGGAGCAAGGAAGCTGACTGTCACTCGGAGCTAAGCTAAAAATAAAACACTAAGAAAGCGCGTACGCAGTCTCCTGATACGATCAGAGACTGGAGAGCTGACTGAGTCTGAACTACCGACGGACTTCCGCACTACATCATCTCACCCCCTCAAAAACTGAATATTTGCTGCTATGACAAATATTCACCGCGCCGCACGGCTAACACAGTCAGGGTGGGAGTCAGGTGTGAACTGAAGGGTGAAACATATTTGGGATAAGAAATGACGTATGAAACTGAGGAGAATACTCCTCTGCCTACTTGCGATGCTCTGATGTCACCCCAAACCGACAGATCCGCAAGCAGCCTGCGTTGGAGCTAACATCTGAGTGGATCGTGATCTACCTACTGTGTTCTGGATGTGATAACTAAAAAATAAAAATGTTTGTGTGATCAGGGTGAGAGAGTGGTGAACTGTGAGTAACTATGAGTAACTGTCACCCTGAGTGTGGTAAAACTAAAAGCCTGCTCGAACCACGAGCTGAAAAAAGGAGTGGTGGAGCTGGAAGTCGGTCCTCAGAACACGCTCAAAACTAAAAAAAAAACTGTAACCCGTACAGCACTAACGCTAAGCTCGAATATTCCTTCCGACATGTCCGCTAAATAAATATAATAGTCTCACGCACATTTAACATAGCTCCTCTGCGAATTACATCCCTTGATATCTAGCGTCTCTCACATACACTTTATAAGGATGCTAAATGAAAAACCCATCTATTACATGAGCTCTATTTGATAAATCCGACACCGCATCAATGTTATATCTTCTCTACATCAAAATTATATAAAATAGATCTTTGCTAATTCATATGCCAAGTTATCATGCGTCTTCTTTGTATCCTCATGTAATTTATAGCCCAAAGATGAATATTATTCACAGTCATCCCCAAACCACAGCTACATATAACCTACGTGTTACAAATATGCATAACACGTTCGACTATTATATGTACTTTAGCGAAAGACCAGGAATTAACATATCTCTATTACATACGAATGAAATGAGTATGTAATAGGATATAAATATTGAGTAGCTTGCTACGAAATATTTATATCTAATTTATCACGCGACACTCGAAGAGTGGAGCCGTGATAAATTTAGATATGTTATGAATGGCTTTCGCTAAAGTAATATAAACGTGTTTCGCATATTTGTAACACGTAGCCAGGAATTATATTGTGGTTTGGGATGACTGTGAATATATTCATCTTGGGGTTATACATGAGGATACAAAAAGACGCATGGATATCTGGCATGTGAATTAGCAAAGATCTATTTTATATGATGTCGATGTAGAAGATAACATTGATGCGGTGTCGGATTTATCAAATAGAGCTCATGTAATAGATGGGTTTTTCATTTAGCATCCTTATAAAGTGTATGTGAGAGACGCTAGATATCAAGGGATGTAATTCGCAGAGGAGCTATGTTAAATGTGCGTGAGACTATTATATTACTATAATAGTCTCACGCACATTTAACATAGCTCCTCTGCGAATTACATCCCTTGATATCTAGCGTCTCTCACATACACTTTATAGACATGTTAAATGAAAAACCCATCTATTACATGAGCTCTATTTGATGAATCCGACACCGCATCAATGTTATATCTTCTCTACATCAACATCATATAAAATAGATCTTTGCTAATTCACATGCCAAGATATCATGCGTCTTCTTTGTATCCTCATGTAATTTATAGCCCCAAGATGAATATTATTCACAGTCATCCCCAAACCACAGCTACATATAACCTACGTGTTACAAATATGCGAAACACGTTCGACTATTATATTACTTTAGCGAAAGCCATTCATAACATATCTAAATTTATCACGGCTCCACTCTACGAGTGTCGCGTGATAAATTAGATATAAATATTTCGTAGCAAGCTACTCAATATTTATATCCTATTACATACTCATTTCATTCGTATGTAATAGAGATATGTTAATTCCTGGTCTTTCGCTAAAGTACATATAATAGTCTCACGTATATTTAACATAGCTCCTCTGCGAATTACATCCCTTGATATCTAGCGTCTCTCACATACACTTTATAGACATGTTAAATGAAAAACCCATCTATTACATGAGCTCTATTTGATAAATCCGACACCGCATCAATGTTATATCTTCTCTACATCGACATCATATAAAATAGATCTTTGCTAATTCACATGCCAAGATATCATGCGTCTTCTTTGTATCCTCATGTAATTTATAGCCCCAAGATGAATATTATTCACAGTCATCCCCAAACCACAGCTACATATAACCTACGTGTTACAAATATGCGAAACACGTTCGACTATTATATTACTTTAGCGAAAGCCATTCATAACATATCTAAATTTATCACGGCTCCACTCTACGAGTCGCGTGATAAATTAGATATAAATATTTCGTAGCAAGCTACTCAATATTTATATCCTATTACATACTCATTTCATTCGTATGTAATAGAGATATGTTAATTCCTGGTCTTTCGCTAAAGTACATTTAAATATTTCGTAGCAAGCTACTCAATATTTATATCCTATTACATACTCATTTCATTCGTATGTAATAGAGATATGTTAATTCCTGGTCTTTCGCTAAAGTACATATAAATTCTAAAAACTTTAAATGCCCAATATAAAACTTTTCTAGACATCTTTAACCATAAAATTCTACCCCCTATAATGTAAATAAAACTTTCCCGTGATAATTTAATAAAATCTAAATTCAGTCCAACTTTCTGAATTCAAAACTCCATGTCTCACTCGTGAGACGAGAAAAACCAGTCTAATAACTCGCTCTTTCTCTCTAAACTTACTCATAGGGTTCTAGAGTCTATAGCTCTGCATCTTAAATTTTAGGTTTCTGAAGAGTCTGTGTCTCTGTATTCTAAGTTTAGGCCTCTCAGAGTCTATTTCTCTGCTCAAATGTCTTAGGATTAAGGAGTCCGTATCTCCTGCTAAAAATGAATCTAGAGTCACTGCTCTCGGCTATCTTATGCTCTTATGGTACTAAACTCAATAAAGTCACTGCTCACAGTGTTAAATCAAGTCCTATCCCTCAATCACTCTACCTGCAGTCTATCACTTACTCTCAAACGCGCTGAAGCGAAGTCTGCGATTGATGTCCTCGTAATGTCCGCTCCTCTGCCCTCTTGCGGCAGGCATCTACTCTTGTGGTAGGCATCTACCCTCGTGGTAGGCAGCCGTCCTCTGAGCATGCCCTCGTGGCACTGGCACACCTCCATCCGCTGCCGTCGTGGCATACCTCGGCCTCGTCAGCCTACCCTTCCCGTGACCACCCTGGTCACGGTATGCACACCGTAACAACGTTACGTCTCACTCCGCACTCCACCCCCTACGTTCTGATGATGACTGGCTGTCAACATCACATCCTTTTCCGTAGGTCGGTCTCACACCGCGAGATGTCTTCTGTCAGTCCTCGAGGTGTTCTCAAGTGTGTCCCAAAGTGTCCAACTCCTGTGGTCCGGTCTGTGTCTCCGGAAATTATCACAGGGGACTGTGTCACCAACACTCGAGTCTTCCGGCTTGTATTGCTCGTACATCCCCGTTGTCCTATAGATCCCGTAGACTGTCTCAGTCTGCTGTTGACGTCTCCTGTCCAACAGCTACTCTTCAGTCTCAAATAGACGGGGGGGGGACGATTGCAGTTTTTGTTTTTACTACCAATTATTTACAGCCTCCCCTGGTGAAAATTTCGAAAAAAATACATGATAAATCTCTGTCCAAATCAAGAATAACTGCCATCGACAGTTGAGTCCATATGTTTGACTGGGTATTTCAAACCATTCGATTGAAATCTGCCCTCAATGCATTTTGCTTCGATGTCCTTCACCTCGCTATTGCTGCCATGTCTCCTATTGCCCCTGTCGGGCCTGGAGCTTCTGTTAACAACTGCTTCAGCCCCGCGACACCTGTCGCGGTATACACAACGTTACGTCACATCCGACCCCTCACTCTGGAACGTCTGTGTCTCCATACGTCACCAGTACCACGCCGTGTCTCCATCACTTCGCACTGTCTGTGTGTCTCACAGTCGCTGTCCTGTCACAACTCCGTCTGCGTGTCTCCACCCCGCAATTGCACAAATGTCTGTGCCTCCGTCACCACCGTGTCTTCCAGGCTGGTCTCGGCCCCGTAACCGCACAGGGTGTCTGTGCTTCCATAACAGGCACCTCTGTATCCCTACAGGTGTCTCCGTCTCACTGCAGGTGTCTCCGTCTCACTGCAGGTGTCTCCGTCTCACTGCAGGTGTCTCCGTCTCACTGCAGGTGTCTCCGTATCACTACAGGTGTCTCCGTCTCACTGCAGGTGTCTCCGTCTCACTGCACACCGCTTTCTGCCGCTTGTCTTGTCAGGAATGTAGAATGTAGATGGGAGTGGCAGGGAATGTATCGGTCCTGTACTCCTGTGTCCCGGTGTAATTCGATCACGCCTGAGCTATCATGGAATCACGCGTGTAAGCTCTTGTTTCTGTGAAATAGGTGTTAGTGTAGAGGAAGTGGAAAGCAATTAGAAATACAAGTGATCAAGTACCTACATTGAATTTCGTTACACTACAACTCTACAGTCTACGTTCAAGATTCATATCATGGACCGTCAGAAACGTGAATCGGATTTAACCGCAGAAAGTCAGTCTAAGAAGTTGAAGATAGGATCTGACCAAGACCCTGAAAGTGAACCTGACTTGGAACTGGAAGGTATTCCCAATCCTCCTCCTCCTCCCCATCGACCACACCCAGATATCCTGAACGCTATCACTCGTGTCACGAAGTCTCCTGCTGCCATGGTCTACAACACTAACCATCCTCCCGTTCCTGCAGAGATTATGGCTTCCTTGCAGAAGCAAGTGCAGTTAAAGATCAACCTAGCTAACACAAGGATGACTTCGTCTGCCTTGTTCTGCAAAGATCGATCGGCTTTCAACGCTCTCATCGCCGACCATCAGGGAGAGATCACGAGAGTGTCGTGCCTGGCTAAGAAGCACCTCGAGAAAGCCATGAAAAGTACTCTCTGCAAGAAAGATGTTAACCTGCTGCGCTTTGCAGTGGGTAAAAGATTCAACGAGTGGAGGAACCAGCTGGAACTGGTGCGTCAGGATCCCCTGACCTGGGATGATAGAGTGGTTTTATGGAGGAAGCTGGCCGCTGCCAACCAGCATCAATACGACGCGTACTACTTGGAGGAGTCTCTGCGTGTGTTAGTGGACAGTGAAGAGAGATAACGCTGTGTACCTACTATCTTACTATACACAGACTCCGAGTTATATTTATAAGTCTACACTAGAATTTAAAATTTAAGCAGAATTCACGCATTTTACTGTTTCCAAGTCAAAATTTCAATTCAACATCAATCTTTCAAAACGAGATCAAAAATGATGATGAGATACTTACCCAGATACAAACCTTCTTAATTATAACTCTGTGGTCCACCTCCCAAGACAGTGAGGTAAGATGGTGCCTGCCGCTGCCGTGTCGGGTACCTGCGCTGCTGTGGTGGGGTTGCAGGAGTGGGATCTTCAGGGTCTACTGGATCAATCATGACCCAATCATCTGCTGGGGGTGGGTTAGGGGGGCTGGGAGTGGGAGGGGTTAGGGGGTCAGAAGGGTGTACAGAAGTCTGGGGCATGGGGATGTCACCTGCAGCATTACCATCTGTGCTGCACAAACCGTTATACTTACTTTGGTGATCTGGGGCAGGTAGAATCGTGATTTCGGCTCCATCACGCTCTTCAGTCTGATTCACAGGGACTGTCGCCTTGGGTTTTGCCGTAGGAGTAAACTGCTTGGCGTCCGGGTTAAGCTGAGGTGGTGAGTACTTGCTCTTGAGATAAGGCTTAAGCTTGCTGATGTTGACAA
>WFMF01000787.1:6953-45701 GCA_011033025.1 Beroe forskalii | reverse complement strand
GACCCATAACCCATTGCTTAACTTCGTCTTACTCTTGGCTCCTTTTGACAATAACCTGATATAGAACAATCATAGGTGACTGGCTTCCTGGCAACACTTCGCTATCCTTTGACATGGCGACCTTTCCAGTGCAAAGCGTATTGTTAATCTCGGATGAGACTAGTGTGAACTTAATAATCAGCCAACCAGGGAGCACTTAGAATTTTAGAAACCTCCCGGTTCACTAGCACTTGTCAGTTTGCAGGGCCCACATGTCCTTATTTCAGCACCGAGTGGTCTCCTGTCCTGGTGATTGAACTCTGACCACCTATTAACCCCCTGCTGTCCATGCTGACTGACCCTCGGCAACTTTTGAGCTGTCCTTTTCTGATAGTTCACCAAAACAATGCCTTGACGTACTGATTATGTCATATAAAACACCATAAATCACCCAAAATACCGAAAAAACTAAAGAATATTGTTGGAAACCATATTGATATCAATAATAACACATTAATAGCATCAAAAATCCAAATTGTCATGAAAAAGTCAAAATTTCTGAAAAACCCTAACCCAAAAAAAACCAAAAAAAAACCAAAAAAACCCAAAAAAAACCAAAAAAAAACCAAAAAAAAAAACAAGGCCCACCCTACTTTTCCGATTCTTGGGCTAGGTTTTTTTTGGCAGATGAGCACCTTGCAATCGGCGCCGATCAGCGCTGATCGGCGCCGACCCACCGCCGATCGGCGCCGATCGGCGCTGATCGGCGCTGATCAGCGCCGATCAGCGCCGATCAGCGATTCATCGGTGCTGATCAGCGACACCGCCGATCAGCGCTGATCGGCGCTGATCAGCGCCGATCAAAAATTTTTAAAATTTCATCGGCGGTCGTCGGCGCTGATCAGCGCCGATCAGCGCCGATCAGTGCTGATCGGCGTTCGGTCAGCGCTGATCGGCGATATTGTCCGCTGATCAGCGCCGACCAGATCGCCTGCATAAGGGCATGAGAAAACTCAATTTTCTCTCATCGGCGCTGATCAGCGCTGATCAGCGCCGATCAGCGCCGATCGCCGATTTTTCAAAATTCGCACCAAGGGTATGTTTCCCTTGGAAATTATAATTCTGACCAGTCCTAGATGACATTTCATCTCAGGACACTTCATTTCCCTGTCCTTACCATAACCCAAACCCTAACCCTAACCCTAACCCCAACCCTAACCCTAACCCCAACCCTAACCCAGACCCTCACCCAAACCCTAACACAGACCCTAACACAGACCCTAACCCTAACCCAGACCCTCACCTTTGCGTAGAGCTGACATATTCATATTGCGAGATAAAGTTTCCTGAGATAAAGTGTCGTGAGATGAAATGTCCGTTCCCAACAGGCAGTAATCAAGTCCACTCAACCGCTACATTACCATCATATCACACCTTTTTATCAGTGTAATGGAAGTAGCAGTACTGATACACTCAACAAATACAATTCACACTGCTTATCAGGTGATGCCTAGGTGTGTATATATTGTTCAACCTGCACTTTATAAGTTTATACGATCAATGTATCATTTACCATACAGCTTACAAGGGTATGTCTCCCATATAAACGGCTCTGAGTGACGTCACAGATCTAAACGTCAATTTTTCTGTATCCTAAACCTAACCATAGCCCTAACCAAAACCCTAACCTTAATCCTAACCCTAACCCTCACAAATCCTGGCCCTTACCAGAACCCTAACCCTAGTCCTTAAAGCGCTAGGTGCGCTTAATTATTTTTTCTTAGTAATGCTGTTACGACACAGCTGTAACGCTGTTACGACAAATTAACGTCATTACGACATAGCAACGTCGTTACTACATGATAACGTCGTTGCGGCATAGTTATATCGTTACGACATTCACATAGTAACGTCGTTACGACATAGTAACGTTGTTACGACATAGTAACGTCGTTACGACATAGTAACGTCGTTACGACATAGTAACGTCGTTACGACATAGTAACGTCGTTACGACATAGTAACGTTGTTACGACATAGTAACGTCGTTACGGCATAGTAACGTCGTTACGGCATAGTAACGTCGTTACGGCATAGTAACGTCGTTACGGCATACTAGTAACGTCGTTACGGCATAGTAACGTTGTTACGACATAGTAACGTCGTTACGACATAGTAACGTTATTACGAAATAGTAACGTCGTTACGACATAGTAACGTCGTTACGACATAGTAACGTCGTTACTATGTCGTAACGACGTTACTATGTCGTAACGACGTTACTATGTCGTAACGACGTTACTATGTCGTAACGACGTTACTGTTTCGTAATAACGTTACTATGTCGTAACGACGTTACTATGTCGTAACGACGTTACTATGCCGTAACGACGTTACTAGTATGCCGTAACGACGTTACTATGCCGTAACGACGTTACTATGCCGTAACGACGTTACTATGCCGTAACGACGTTACTATGTCGTAACAACGTTACTATGTCGTAACGACGTTACTATGTCGTAACGACGTTACTATGTCGTAACGACGTTACTATGTCGTAACGACGTTACTATGTCGTAACGACGTTACTATGTCGTAACGACGTTACTATGTCGTAACAACGTTACTATGTCGTAACGACGTTACTATGTGAATGTCGTAACGATATAACTATGCCGCAACGACGTTATCATGTAGTAACGACGTTGCTATGTCGTAATGACGTTAATTTGTCGTAACAGCGTTACAACTGTGTCGTAACAGCATTACTAGCGCTTTAAGGACTAGGGTTAGGGTTCTGGTAAGGGCCAGGATTTGTGAGGGTTAGGGTTAGGATTAAGGTTAGGGTTTTGGTTAGGGCTATGGTTAGGTTTAGGATACAGAAAAATTGACGTTTAGATCTTTGACGTCACTCAGAGCCGTTTATATGGGAGACATACCCTTGTAAGCTGTATGGTAAATGATACATTGATCGTATAAACTTATAAAGTGCAGGTTGAACAATATATACACACCTAGGCATCACCTGATAAGCAGTGTGAATTGTATTTGTTGAGTGTATCAGTACTGCTACTTCCATTACACTGATAAAAAGGTGTGATATGATGGTAATGTAGCGGTTGAGTGGACTTGATTACTGCCTGTTGGGAACGGACATTTCATCTCACGACACTTTATCTCAGGAAACTTTATCTCGCAATATGAATATGTCAGCTCTACGCAAAGGTGAGGGTCTGGGTTAGGGTTAGGGTCTGTGTTAGGGTCTGTGTTAGGGTTTGGGTGAGGGTCTGGGTTAGGGTTGGGGTTAGGGTTAGGGTTAGGGTTAGGGTTAGGGTTAGGGTTTGGGTTATGGTAAGGACAGGGAAATGAACATGAAGTGTCCTGAGATGAAATGTCATCTAGGACTGGTCAGAATTATAATTTCCAAGGGAAACATACCCTTGGTGCGAATTTTGAAAAATCGGCGATCGGCGCTGATCGGCGCTGATCAGCGCTGATCAGCGCCGATGAGAGAAAATTGAGTTTTCTCATGCCCTTATGCAGGCGATCTGGTCGGCGCTGATCAGCGGACAATATCGCCGATCAGCGCTGACCGAACGCCGATCAGCACTGATCGGCGCTGATCGGCGCTGATCAGCGCCGACGACCGCCGATGAAATTTTAAAAATTTTTGATCGGCGCTGATCAGCGCCGATCAGCGCTGATCGGCGGTGTCGCTGATCAGCGCCGATGAATCGCTGATCGGCGCTGATCGGCGCTGATCGGCGCTGATCAGCGCCGATCAGCGCCGACCGGCGGTGGGTCGGCGCCGATCAGCGCTGATCGGCGCCGATTGCAAGGTGCTCATCTGCCTTTTTTTTGGTTTTTTTTGGTTTTTTTGGGCTTCATCCCCCCCTTCATATCAGTGATGTCAGATGGCGATCGGACTATTGAATGTAAATGAGGTACATGAAATCCATTTCTTTACAAAATAAGAAGTGCACTATTATCGAAATTTTCAACTATTCTTTAAACACAAGGAAATATTATCTTTTGGCATATGAGCTCATATGGCTCGAGTACCCTGGACAGCAACATTCACACTTCTCGAAAAGTAGGATGATGTTCCTTGTGTTCTGAGACGGTGGCAGCATCACCCTTCGTTTCAATTTTGGTCGCTTGGCGTCCTGTCGAGTCTAACAACTTGCAGCTGAGCAGTAAACAGTGTTAATAAAGAGAATTGGCATTCCGCATTAGTGTGGTGATTTCAAAACCCGGTTGAGTCACATTTAGGGCCAAATCACACGGGGACGAAAATCGTGGAAACTTTCATGAAACAAGTGAGGTAGCGAGTAATGAAGGATGTGAGATGGTTTCCATGCGTTTTAGCGGTTTGGATGCGCGCGCGTCGCTCAAAAGTCACGTGATAATTACTCGCTACCTCACCTTTCCGGGAACTGGTCATTTTTTACACATACGTATGGTTTATTTTTATAGAAATCCACATTTTTCAAGGTAGAGATTTGGCCCGTAACTGGCCTCCACGATGGTTTTAGGCAAAAATAGACACTTGTATCGTTTTTCTCGTACAAAAATAAGTGGGTTTAGTGTATAATCTTGTCTCTAAACCTCAGTATCTTGAAATTCGAATTTTTACCAAAATTTCCCACGGTCAAAAAAGGGCGTGGCCCATTTCGACCACTTCCGACACAGATCTGTTGGTAAACTTTTTTTTGGTAAGTAAGGACACTATAAGGAACATAACTACCAATTTTCAGCTTGCTAGGTGCTAGTCTCGGGTCATTGGCAATATTCGCCTGGACTATGTGTAGGTTAAAACTCGCTTTATTCGTCCTTTAACTGGCCCCTGCCCCCTTGGACAAAAATTTTTGCAAGCAGTTGCCAAACCAAGAAATTTTCGCTCAAAAATAGCCACAAAACTAACTTATACTAAGTAAATTGCATCAAAAACCCAAATCCTGGTCTAATATTATGATTTAGGTCATTTCTGTGTTATATAATGTTTGTCAAATGAATTCAACAGTAGGTACCTACATAAGAAGTAAGTAATAAAAGTTTCCTCTGGCCTAAATCAAATGGCCTTTAATCTTATTGGCCCCATTTTAACCGGCCATTTTTAACCGGCCCTTTGGACAAAACTCTCAAAATCGGTTTTGTTCTTAAGGGCTGGCTAAATAAGGGCCAATAAGGTAAGTATTTTAGGCAATAACAGTGACAATACTTTCTTCTAGGATTCAAGAGAAAGAAAATGTGAGGAAACTACTAATGTTTTTGTAAATGTCTAGATAAAAGTCGTAATTGATATCTACTAAAGTACTATTAGCTAAATTTTTCATTACAGAAAACATCATCGTGTCTCTCTCAGCACAATTTTTACGGATCTCGTTGCAAATTGCTTGAAAATCAGAACAGGTATTGTGTCAAACCCAAAGGTGCGATGCCCGAAAAGCATATCGGAAGATTTTATTCACAAACAAGAAATTCTCTTCAATTCAAATCAAAATTTAGGATGACAGTGACATCCTAGATTTTGATTTGAGCATTCACTTCTGTAACTAAATTGCCTTTTGAGCGTTCCAGATTCAAAATTGATTCTAAAGTTTAGATTCTATAGTTCAGAAGAGTTGTTTCTGTAAGTTCATCTAGCACAGCACAGCAATCATAAATTTGGTTATTTTCAAAAGAAATAGTCATTTTTTGAAGGTTTTTCTATTTCAACAGCCATAAGGCCAATGACAGCAATCGGAGGATATTTTTGAGTATTTTTCTAAAATTGGCCAGTATTTCGATAAGCTTGGCAACAACATTTTCAAAATCCTCGCAGGTCCCTGGTGGAAGACCAATTTATTTTTCAGCAGCAACAATTGATCTGATAAAAAGTTATGGCGTTCAAATGATTAAAATTGCAAAAGTGTCACATATAACGAAACTTTTGGGAAACCTTTTTCAGGATACATTCACTAAATATTGGTCAAGTTGGTTACAAAATAAGCTGTAGAAGTCATCAAAAATATAATCCTAATTGAGCTTGGAATGAGTACAGGAGGCTCTACCTTTTAGGATTTGTTTTATCATTCAAATTTTTGAAGTTTTAGTTCATCTATTTTCATTTTTAAGCTACAAAATCAAACGACAAATACATAGTCATGGATTTAATGTACACACTAGTATGAAAGTCCAAACAATTCCAATTTTATTGGGTTTTGATATGATATAAGTACCTTTACTGATACACCCCTTCTTCATATAAACTCTTATTCAATGTGCTTTATTACCTATATTTTATCATTCAGTATAATATTATTACTTTGTTATTAATACCAATATCGTTATTGTCACTTGTTGGATATTGTATTGGGATGTACTTACTTCTACCAAGGCTGAATCTTTCTGTGTTCTCAAATGTGTACTGTGTAGGTAGTGTGTAGTGTACACAAATTACACGCAAACATTGGCAAAACAGCTATAATCTGGAACCAGCTTCTTATTAATAAGGCTGTCACGTGACCTAGAAACGAGGGAGACAGAGTTGGCAAAACAGCTATAATCTGGAACCAGCTTCTTATAAAGGATGTCACGTGACCTAGAAGGGAGGGAGACAGAGTTGGCAAAACAGCTATAATCTGGACCCAGCTTCTTATAAAGGACGTCACGTGACCTAGAAGGGAGGGAGACAGAGTTGGCAAAACAGCTATAATCTGGACCCAGCTTCTTATAAAAGCTGTCACGTGATCTAGAAGGGAAGGGACTAAAGTTGGCAAAACAGCTATAATCTGGAACCAGCTTCCCGATAATGATCATCACGTGGTATGGCTGCACCCCTGTCACGTGATGGCTAAACAGCTGTCACGTGATGGCAAAACAGCTAAATTCCGGACCCAGCTTCTTCCCATTCTGGCAAATCAGTTACGAAAATGGCATTTAGAATAACGTTTGCTGAGTGGGGGTGACTTTTCAGATGGGCCTGTGATAATGCAGATGGGCCTGTGATGTTTCAGATGGGCCTGTGATATGCAGATGGGCCTGTGATGTTTCAGATGGGGCTGTGATGATTTGGATGGGCCAGTGATGTTTCAGATGGGCCTGTGATGTTTCAGATGGGCCTGTGATAATGCAGATGGGCCTGTGATGTTTCAGATGGGCCCGTGATAATGCAGATCGGCCTGTGATGTTTCAGATGGGCCTGTGATAATGCAGATGGGCCTGTGATGTTTCAGATGGGTCTGTGATAATGCAGATGGGCCTTTGATGTTAAAGATGAGACTGTGATAATTACGATGGGCCTGTGATGTTTCAGATGGGCCTGTGATATTTCAGATGGGCCTGTGATGTTTCAGATGGGCCTGTGATGTTTCAGATGGGCCTGTGATAATGCAGATGGGCCTGTGATAATGCAGATGGGCCTGTGATAATACAGATGGGCCTGTGATGTTTCAGATGGGCCTGTGATGTTTCAGATGAGCCTGTGATAATACAGATGGGCCTGTGATGTTTCAGATGGGCCTGTGATGTTTCAGATGGGCCTGTGATGTTTCAAATTGGCCTGTGATGTTTCAGATGAGCCTGTGATGTTTCAGATGGGCCTGTGATAATGCAGATGGGCCTGTGATGTCTCAGATGGGCCTGTGATGTTTCAGATGGGCCTCTCATGTTTCAGATGGGCCTGTGATAATGCAGATGGGCCTGTGATGTTTCAGATGGGCCTGTGATAATGCAGATGGGCCTGTGATGATTCGGATGGGCCTGTGATGTTTCAGATGGGCCTGTGATGTTTCAGATGGGCCTGTGATAATGCAGATGGGCCTGTGATGTTTCAGATGGGCCTGTGATAATGCAGATGGGCCTGTGATGTTTCAGATTGGCCTGTGATGTTTCAGAGGGGCCTGTGATGTTTCAAATGGGCCTGTGATAATGCAGATGGGCCTGTGATGTTTCAGATGGGCCTGTGATGTTTCAGATTGGCCTGTGATGTTTCAAAGGGGCCTGTGATGTTTCAAATGAGCAAATGGGCCTGTGATAATGCAGATGGGCCTGTGATGTTTCAGATGGGCCTGTGATGTTTCAGATGGGCCTGTGATATTTCAGATGGGCCTGTTATGTTTCAGATGGGCCTGTGATGTTTCAGATGGGCCTGTGATAATGCAGATGGGCCTGTGATAATGCAGATGGGCCTGTGATGTTTCAGATGGGCCTGTGATGTTTCAGATGGGCCTGTGACGTTTCAGATGGCTCTGTGATGTTTCAGATGGGCCTGTGATGTTTCAGATGGGCCTGTGATGTTTCAGATGGGCCTGTGATAATGCAGATGGGCCTGTGATAATGCAGACGGGCCTGTGATGTTTCAGATGGGCCTGTGATGTTTCAGATGGGCCTGTGATGTTTCAAATAGGCCTGTGATGTTTCAGAGGGGCCTGTGATAATGCAGATGGGCCTGTGATAATGCAGATGGGCCTGTGATGTTTCAGATGGGCCTGTGATGTTTCAGATGGGCCTGTGATGTTTCAGATGGGCCAGTGATAATGCAGATGGGCCTGTGATGTTTCAGATGGGCCTGTGATGTTTCAGATTGGCCTGTGATGTTTCAGAGGGGCCTGTGATGTTTCAAATGGGCCTGTGATAATGCAGATGGGCCTGTGATGTTTCAGATGGGCCTGTGACGTTTCAGATGGCTCTGTGATGTTTCAGATGGGCCTGTGATGTTTCAGATGGGCCTGTGATGTTTCAGATGGGCCTGTGATAATGCAGATGGGCCTGTGATAATGCAGACGGGCCTGTGATGTTTCAGATGGGCCTGTGATGTTTCAGATGGGCCTGTGATGTTTCAGATAGGCCTGTGATGTTTCAGAGGGGCCTGTGATAATGCAGATGGGCCTGTGATAATGCAGATGGGCCTGTGATGTTTCAGATGGGCCTGTGATGTTTCAGATGGGCCTGTGATGTTTCAGATGGGCCAGTGATAATGCAGATGGGCCTGTGATGTTTCAGATGGGCCTGTGATGTTTCAGATGGGCCTGTGATGTTTCAGATGGGCCTGTGATAATGCAGATGGGCCTGTGATGTTTCAGATGGGCCTGTGATAATGCAGATGGGCCTGTGATATTTCACTATTTCAGATGGGCCTGTGATGTTTCAGATGGGCCTGCGATGTTTCAGATGGGCCTGTGATGTTTCAAATGGGCCAGTGATACTTACGATGGGCCTGTGATGTTTACGTTGGGTCTGTCATGATTAAGTTGGGCCTGTCATGTCTTAATTGGGCTTTTGATGATTCAGATAGTCTGTGATGTCTCAGATCGGCGTTTCATGTCTCAGTAAGCCTGTGATTTTTCAGAAGGGCCTGTGAAGTTTCAAATGGGTCTGAGATAATTACGATGGGCCTGACATATCACAGTCTCATCTGAGACATGACAGGCCCATCTTTGACATCACATTGTCTCAGATGGAGTTGTGATAATTCAGATTAGCCTGTGATGTCAAAGATGGGCCTGTCATGTCCCAGATGAGACTGTGATATTTCAGATGGGCCTGCGATACTGTAGATGGGCCTGTTATGTTTCAGATGGGCCTGTGATGTTTCAAATGGGCCTGTGATGTTTCAGATGGGCTTGTGATGTTTCAGATGGGCCTGTGATGTTTAATTTGGGTCTGTGATGTTTCAGTTGGGCATGTAATGTCTCATATGGGACTGTGATGATTCAAATGGGTCACTGATGTCACAGATCATGGGTATATGATGTCTCAGATGGGCCTGTTAAGTCTCAGATGTACTGCTGATATTTCAGATGGGCCTGTGATACTTCAAATGGGTCCGTGAGGTTCAAGATGGGCCTGTGATGTTGAGGATGGGCCTGTCATGTCTCAGATGGGGCTATGATATTTTTCAGATTTGCCTGTGATATCACAGATGGGCCTGTCATGTCTCAGATGAGCTTGTTATGTCTCAAATGGGCCTGTGATGTTTCAGATGGGTCTGTGATGTTTCAGATGGGCCTGTGATGTTTCAAATGGGCCTGTGATAATTACGATGGGCCTGGGATGTTTAAGTTGGGCCTGACATGTAAAAGTTGGGCCTGTCATGTAAAAATTGGGCCTGTCATGTCTCAGATGGAGTTGTGATAATTAAGATTAGCCTGTGATGTCAAAGATGGGCCTGTCATGTCTCAAATGAGACTGTCATATTTCAGATGGGCCAGTGAGGTTTCAAATGGGCCTGAGATAATTAAGATGGGCCTGTGATGTTTCAGGTGGGTCTGTGATGTTTCAGACGGGCCTGCGATATTTCAGATTTGCCTATACTGTATCAGATGGGCATTTGATGTTTACGATTGGCCTGTCATAACTCATTTCGGCCATTCATGTCTCAGATGCTCAGATGGAACAATGATATTAAAGATGGGCCTGTCATGTCTCAGATGGGCCTGTAAGCCTGTAATGTTTCAGATGGGCCTGTGATGTTTCAGGTGCGCCTCGAATGTTTCAATTGGGTCTGTGATAATTACGATTGGCCTGGGATGTTTAAGTTGGGACTGTCATGTGAAAATTGGGCCTGTCATGTGAAAGTTGGGCCTGTCATGTCTCAGATGGGCGTTTGATCTTTTGATGATTCAGATGGGTCTGTGATGCCTCAGATGGGCCTTTCATGTCTCAGATGAGCCTGTGATGTTTCTGACGGGCCTGCGAGGTTTCAAATGGGCCTGAGATAAAATTACGATGGGCCTGACATGTTTCAGATCATGATGTCTCAGATGGTCCTGTTAAGTCTGACAGGCCTGTCTTATCTAAGATGGACCTGTAATGCTTCCGATGGCCCGTGATGTTTCAGATGGGCCTGCGATATTTCAAATTTGCCTGTCCTGTATCAGATGAGCATGACACTGCAACAGATGTGAAGCATAAAAAATCTTTGCCTGCTGTTGTTATCAAATTTTGTTACTTTATTGATCTTGTAAGACACACAATAGATTAAACACAGCTACAAATATGAAACTATAATAAACATTTTCGTCTGCAGCAGGCTGTTGTGATCACCATATTATCACCCCCGGAACGCGAGGTACCGCTGCTGCTAGTACCTTGTGCGCAGTTTTGGGAAACGCAGCAATTTTGCAACGATATTATTCGATTTCATAACCTAAACTTAAGATAGGGTAATTTTGAATATGACCATTCGATAGAGCACAGCATAGAGAGTTCAGAGGTGAAGAGATTATTGAAATACGGCTTTCATGTCAGAAGTTATGATCAATAACACGTCGCAGCCGAAAAGGAGGTTTTCCAGTAGCGCCGTGTTCAACGATTCACTGTGAAGCTCAGGAACATGATATCGAAAATCTATGATCAACCTACACTGCAGAATTTTATCCTCTATCGTTTCCCGAAGGTTCCAAGTCTCTATCTTCAAAAATGTGGATTTCTATGAAGAAAAACAACGAGATGGTGTAAAAAAGTACATTACTGTTTACGAGCGAGGTACCGCTGCACTGGAGGTACCGCTGCACCAATGCGCGCGTGATTCGACGGCGCAAATCTTGTTCCCAGTTTATTTCTGTGTACTTACTTGCTCGTGTGTGTGTTTGGCTAATTAACGGTTTCGCTTTTTAACTTTTGTACGACCCAATTTCTGACTAAAAGATGTTGTTGTGTACTAGTTAGCTAGTTCAGTAACCCCTGTATAGTATAGAAATTTAACTGATGTACTATTTTGTTCTTTGGAACTATCAAAATGGTATTTTGCTAGATCTAACTGTGGATAATCGAACTGTGAATAATCTTAAAATGTTTCATATTCCAAACTAAGATGACTTGAGTAGTCATTCCATATTTTGATTACAATATAGAAATGCTGTAAATGTGTTTACGGGCACTGTGTCATTGCTTGTATAGGATTCGCATCATTTTGTGTACTGGGCAGCTGTAACGGTATTCATATATCAGAATGGGAAACACGTGTGTATGGGCACATGGGTATCGACTATCGAGAATACCAAGGCTAAGATGCAAATCATCTTAGGCAGGTGTCGCCACCTCGAGAAATGAGAATTCTTTTGAAATTTCCGATCGCGCCGCGCCATGTACGTAGGTGAATATACTGTTAAATCGGTATCACACGCGTACAAATTATGGTTTTGTGGAAATTTCAGACACCGATCTCAGAGGTGGCGACACCTCAGTAAAGATGATTTGAAATATAAGCTGTTCTGCCATAGTTAAACTCAATTCATCGTAATTCTTTGGGACCTACTATCTTACTTTGGCAGTAGGTATTGAACACAGTACCTTATAAACAGACACGAATCCCAAACACAAACCGACACAAAGTCTCGTACATACACCGACAGGAATCCCATGCACAATTACCAAATTATAATTAAAGGTGATATATTATACATTACGAGAATACCCGTCAATTGGATGTATCAGTATGATCAATCGGAATAAATAAACTAATAAAACAGTAAAATTTTGGTAAGCCAGTAATTGGGTAAGCATAGTTGACAACAGCGAAAAGGGTGGTTGACACCAGTATAAATGTTTAATGTTTAGTTGAACTGTAGTTGACACCAAGTATAGTAAGTACCAAATACAGTTGACGCCAGGTATCATAATTGACACCAAGTATAGAAATTTACAGCAAGTATTGGTGAAAGTGTATTTTGACATTGTATTTATTTATTGGCACCAAATTCAAATATGTGGTTGGCAAGTATGGTAGCCTGGGAATAGGGGGAGACATTATGGCTCAGGTATACTTACCTTTCAAAAGCATTTTTCTTCCCGGTAGTGGCCAAAATTTTTCCCACTAAATCCAATTTTTCCATTTTCTGTGGCCCGCTCGCTTCGCTCCCCATATCCAAAAAATAAAAAATTTCCTCCGAACCAGAAATTTTTGCCTATTTCGCTGTCTACTTGCTTCGCTTTTGAAATTGATACCATTTTGCCAGCGAAGCAAACAGGCCTCATAATTATTTTTTAAGCAAAAGCAATTATTTTGATAAACGTTCAAAATCACGAACAGTCAGTCAATTGCATGTAGACTGTTTGATTTCGAATCCCTACTAAGTACTGACACTGTCCTTCGACACAGGCAAAATTTTCAAAAGTTTTACATCTGAGACTCACATCTCACACTGCGTAGTGGGCCAATTTAATAACATAATTTGATGACAACAGCCCGCCGCAAGCGAAAATTTGGAACGTTTTACCTCTGAGACTGTCTAGGATCAATTTAGCAACATAATTTGATCATAACTGCAGCCCGCCGCAGGCGAAAATTTCCAAGGTTTTATTCCATATTATGAATTTGGTAATGTAAGTATAATTGGATTACAAGTACAATATCCCGCCACATGCAAAAATCTTTAAAGTCTTACATCTGAAACTATTTCTGAAACTATTCCTGACCAATTTAGTGACATCACAACAGCCTCTCTTTTTATTTAAGGTTTTTTTGCATCTGAATCAATTTAATTTGTTCTCCCTGGGAAGTTGCTCACACGGAGGGATGAAGCCTCTGAAAATGCTGATTCAGATTGTGTACATTTTTGCACATTCAACACTTCAAATATCTTTCTTATAGTTATATTTTTTCATCCTAATTCTTATCAATGATTCTGAAAACTGTTAGTACCGCAGGAATGATTTGAAATTTCATTTATTAAATTCATTCGAATACAATTCGGGTAGGTAAAACACAGTACAGAAAATCATATTTTCTGTACTAGCTTTCCGCTGAGAATTTCCTCCGTTTTGCCCAAAAATTTCCTCCGTTTCAAAATTTCCTCCGAACCAGGTTTACCGGTTCGCGGCTTTTTGGATATGGGCTTCGCTCGCAAAAAAGTACTCATGTGCCCACATCCAGAAAATTTTTTAATTTCCTCTGAGACCCATTCTTATGATTTTTGTGACCTGCTCGCTTCACTCCCAAAAAGACCACATATAAATGGTAGTCCTAAAGTGATCTTTCTGAGCGCTGCAGGCGAAATTTTTGAAAGTTTCACATTGAAGACTATCTAGGACCAATTAAGCCACATAATGAATCACAACAGCCCGCTGCAGGCGAAAATTTTCGGTGTTTTGGGTCCATATCTGCTAGAATCTGCCTCTAAAGTCATTTCGGTCATAAGACCAACTTATTAAATTAACCAAATTTGATCACAACAGCCCGCCGCAGGCGAAAATTTTTAGGCTTTTTTGTATCTGAATCTGCCTCTAAATTCAATTCGGTAATGAATGATTTGATTATAATACTATAATAGCCCGCTGCAGGCGAAAGTTTTTATGTTTCACATCTGGCTGTGTCTAGACCAGTTGTGTAACAAAATTTGATCAAAAAAGCCCGCCGCAGGCGAAAATTTTTTGGCTTTTTTGCATCCGAATCTGCCTCTAAAGTCAATTCGGTATTGATAATTTGATTACATTAGTCCGCCGCAGGAGAAAATTTTAATGTTTCACACCTGTGGCTGTGTTTAAAAGACCAATTTTTATTTATCAACAAAATTTGATCAAAACAGCCCGTCACAGGCGAAAATTTTTAGGTTTTTTTGCATCTCAATCTGCCTCTACGTTCAATTTGGCAATAAATTATTGATTACAATAGCCTGCTGCAGGTCAATTTTTTATGTCTTACATCGCTGACTGTGTCTAGACCACTTGTGTAACACAATTTGATTACAAAAGCCCGCCGCAGGCGAAAATTTTTGGGTTTTTTGCATCTGAATCTGCCTCTAAAGTCAATTTGGAATTTATAATTTGATTACAACAGTCCGCTACAGGAGAAAATTTTGAATGTTTCACACCTGTGGCTGTGTCTAAGACCAATTTATCAACAAAATTTGATCACAACAGCCCGCCGCAGGCGAAAATTATTAGAATTTCTTTGTATCTGATTCTGCATCCAAATTCAATTCAGAATGATGGCAGTTTCGAGACTGGTGCTGTAAAGGATATGATGACATAGGTAATATATGGTAGAGCATTAGGTAATCCAGCATAAATGTCCTAGAATAGGTCCTAGAATAGGTAATCTAATTACGTATATTATATTATTTTGTATTTTCGATGTAGTGAATTCAATGTCATATCTACTTTCTGATGTATTCTAGATGTTATATTCCTATTAATATAAAGAAAATCATGAAAGCATTACCCCCACAGCGATTATTATCATTATTTTAAAATCAGTGGCAGACTCAGGTTCTAACTTAATTAAACTAATTTTTGACTGTAAATATATCAAAATTTCTACTAAAACTTAATTAAAGATTTTTCCATTACAATTATAATCTTCTTTATCAAACCAATCGCGGCCAGTTTGTTGTTGGTTGGGTGGAGATGTGACAACGGTTGCCCTCCAAGTACCAAACAGTGGGTCACCTTCGACACATGTCTCCATGCAACTGATATCGATGAGGCTGCGACATGGAAATTAAACTTTGTGTACAAATGTCAAAAACCTGATCTATACTCCAACCATGAGTCTGACACAATTATGAACCGGTAAACTAGGTGTAACTTATGAATGGTGGTGGGATACAAAATATGAATTGATTGTGTCGAAAATAATAAAATTTTAGTTTGATTGAAAATTTTAGTTTGATTGAGTATTGATAATTTGATAATTTGCGGCAGACTGTCTGCCGCAGGTGAATATTTTCAATGTTTCCCACTCTACTGGGAAGATTTCCTACCTCTGGGAAGATTTTCGACTACTGGGAAGATTTTCTACTACTGGGAAGATTTCCTACCACTGGGAAGATTTCCTACCACTGGAAAGATTTCCTACCACTGGGAAGATTTTCTACCACAGGGAAGGTTTCCTACCACTGGGAAGATTTCCTACCACTGGGAAGTTTTCCTACCACAGGGAAGATTTAATACCACTGGGAAGATTTCCTACCACTGGGAAGATTTCCAGCCACTGGGAAGATTTCCTACTACTGGAGTACTGGGAAGATTTCCTACCACTGGGAAGATTTCCTACCACTGGGAAGATTTCCTACCACTGGGAGGATATCCTACCACTGGGAAGATTTCTTACCACTGGGAAGATTTCCAACCACTGGGAAGATTTCTTACCACTGGGAAGATTTCCTACCACTAGGAAGATTTCCTACCACTGGGAAGATTTCTTACTACTGGAGAATTCCTGAAAAAAAAACTACCAGACTTGATCCTGGGAAGATTTCAATGAAAATTTTCGAAAAATCTCGATTTTTGAAAAATTTCCCGGTAAATCAAAAAAATTTCCCGGTAGTCACGACTACCCGGACTACCAACTTTTGAAAGGTAAGTTTAAGAGGTTCGAAGTTTTTGATGAAGATCTTGTTGGGGCCGAATTGGCAGTGACGTCCGTTTCTTTAGACAAGCCAATCTACGTGGGTTTCACGGTGCTTGAATTGTCAAAGTTGCTCATGTACAAGTTTCACTATGAGGTGGTGAAGAGGAACTTTCCAGAGTCTAAGCTCTGTTTTACAGACACGGATTCGTTCTTATACTTCATCACCTGTAAGAACCTCTATAGTGATCACTTGTACAGATTGAGAGAGCATTTTGACTTTTCAAACTACTCCACCAATCATGATCTATTTCCAAGTGATCTTACCAAGGAAGAGAGATTGAGTATTTGTAATAGCAATAAAGCTGTCGTAGGCAAATTTAAAGATGAAGCCGAGGGAGTGGTTATTAAAGAATTTGTAGGTTTGCGATCAAAGATGTACTCCATTCTGTTGGCTAACGAAAAGCAAAAGTCAACAGCTGCAGGAGTCAAAAAATGTGTCAGAGATCGTGAACTTACACATTCTTTATATCGCAGAGTATTGATGGGTTCTTCGTCTATGATTGTACCAGACAACCAACCTTTGGAGGATCACTGGATTCGTCAAAGGACCTTTAGGTCACAGAATCATACAGTGTTCACAGTCGATCAGCTAAAGGTTGGGTTGACTAGGTATGATGATAAGCGATGGATTCTTCAAGATGGGGTGACCACGAGACCTCATGGACATTATTTGAATCAGAATGAATAATTTATTTGTATATAATTTGTAAATATTTTGTATCTAGTGTAAATGTTTTGTGTATTTTGAACTGTATTTTGTGTATTTGGAATTGTGTTTTGAACTGCAATATAAACAAAGAAACACTGATTTAATTGAAAACGAGTTATTTCTTGTACAATTTCAATATTTTTAAATCATTCCTCTTTAAATTTTCCCCAAAATCATGAAATATAGCAGAAAATGGTATATTTTTCTCCATTTGCTTTATAAAATAAACACAATATTCACCACATGTATTAGCATGAAAATCTTGTAAAACTTCTGTCTGGTATAATAGTTTTTTATTGATACATAATTGTGATAGGTAGCTAGTATAACTTTTAGGAAACGAGAAATTATCATACAAACGCCCAAAGCTGTCAAAGTAATAAACATTATTTCCTCTCACAACTAATGCAGTCCAATGACTCCCAGGTAAATTCGATGTATCAACGTTTATTATTACAGAATATTCATTATCACTGAAACTTGGTATTTGATCACATGGGAATGCACCCTTGAATTTTGTAAAGTCCTTTAGCAGCACATCAATTTCATCTGTATCTAGAGCAATGTTCTTGGTCATAGCACCCGAACTCCGCGATCAGAATTTATTTCTATTATCCTATCGTAATAAGAGTAAACAATTAGGGTTAAACCGTCGTTTGTGTTTTGCTCGAATTCAATGTCCAATTTCACCTCACCAGTTTGACTTAGGTTCAGATGGTGCTTGTTTGCGGTTCTATCAGCAGTGAGATCAACGGTAATAATTGGGTGGATAGGATAATTATCTGCTATTCCCTGAATACAGGTGTAACTTGCCTGTTTTGGCAAGGTGCCAGCTACATACGTCATCGAGTTGGGAGGAATAGTTACAGTCTTCTGGCATCGAATCTTCGTAGATGACGTCACGTTATTAGGTTTACTGCGGAAGGGGGTGGATTTGCCGCATGGTAGAGTGAATAGTTGGGAAGAGTAGTTCAGAGTACATTCTTTGTCCGAGAGGAAATCATGCCCGAGGAGGAATTCAGTGTCCAAGAGATCAGTAACAAGGAAGGATTGTAGAGTATTCCTTCCGGCAATCTTTACAATCAGTGATATTTTCCCTCTGATGGGAATGTTGTTAGAGGTGAAGGAGGAGAGCTTGATGTTGCTGGGTGTGATGTAAGACTCCAACTGTAAGAATGTGATGAATGTAGATGATACTAATGACACGCTGCTGCCAGAGTCCACAAAGAAAACACACTCTTTATCATGACATAAACCTGAAATAATTACATGCTTGCTTCCCACTGATTTACCCGAATATTGGAAGTTACTGACTCTGGCTGGAAGTGATCGGTGCAGTTCAGCCGCAATCTCGTTTAAAAATGCCTGTTGACTTGTGGAGGGTGCCACCCGAGGTCGATACTGTGGTGCGTTGGGAGAGAATCTCTGCTGCTGATTCACGTTAGTCTTGATCTGGGTGTAGAACGCTGGGATGGGCCGAATCCCTGTCGCATCAGAAATACTCTGAGCTGTAGTGTCCATTCTGGTAGCACGTAGCACGTAACACGTGATCTTTGCTGAGCTGAAGCAGTGTTGACAGTAGACCCCATGTTGCAGAACCGTTGGATGTGACCCACACCGTTACACTTGTAACACACTCGTGTGTCCGGATTCGACCTTCCGATAGGTCTGCCCATTTGAGGGGGACGAGGGGAATTCAGCTGTACTGGGGTTTGAGTGACAGGTGCTGTCACTTGCATCACAGGGGAGCGGACGGCTGGTTGGTTTCTGCAACTGCTAAAATGTCCAAGTTGAGGTCAGTGGACTCTCCCACTTCATCACGGTTAGCCCACCGAGTTTTCGAACTGCTCGTTATCTCCTCATATTTAATCGCTAGCTTGTAGGCCTCCTCGAATGATGTACACTCTGCGTCCACCAACTTCTCGCGGGGGGGGGCCGAGAGCTAATTGGTTGGACCACATGCCAGTTAAGGGGTGGGTGACCCAGCAGGCTCAACCAGTTAGGGTCTGGACCCTAACTGGTAAAATTTTTCTGCCAAAAGGGTCCACCCAAACCATCTGACCAGTTAGATTTTGCTACCTAAGTGGCTATTTTCAGACCTAATTATTATTGAAATTACTATTTCAATCGAAATTGAAACCAAATTGATTCATTCTACCAGAAAACGCATGATAAAAGAAAGTGAGTATGCTAAATTGCCAATTTTGTGCTTATTTTTCATCGTATATTCTTAATTCTATATATACTGTATTATGCACATATTTATCACTCACACATAACTCAATAATCAACATCATATGACCTTTATCAATCTCGCAATAACGTTGATGGCATAGGCGCTCGAAATGATAGTGGAAATAAATTAATAGGTACCGTTCATTCTTAATAATGATTCTGTGTCATTTTCGTTGTATATTTAACAGAAAGTTGTTTTTTAGCTTTAAATAAAAAAGGGAAAAAGTTTTTCCAAAAAAAACCCAAAATTTTGGGATCGGAAAAAAAAAATGCAAAATTAATTTTTTTAGCCCCCCTTTTGGAAAATTTAAGTTTTAAAATTTCCATTGGGATAGTTATGGTCCAAACTGCAGTTTGTTTCTTCATCTTCACAAGAAAATCTGCTTTTTCGGGCATTTCTGGGGTCTTTGGTTTTGTAGTAGATATTATGGTTCCAATCAATTTATTCATTTTAGGAACCTCTGTCTCGTGGGGGCTACGCCCCCAGACCCCTACCCTTAATTCGGTATCAATATGAATTTTAAATGTAAACTAAACAATGAAAGTTTTCTCTTGCAGAAATATCACTTCCACGCAATTTCTAAATGTTTGGAACCTCTGGCTTCTGAGGGCTGCGCCCAAGACCCCTGCCCTGTAGAAAATGCCCGACCTATTAACCTGCTACTAGCTTTTGCGAACGAGGTGGCGCGAAGTCGCGCCGAGTGAGATACAATGAAACCAAACTGCTAGAAATTTCTTGAGAACTGCAAAAAATATTATCTGCACCTATGTTGCATAAAAATGGAGCATACATACACATTACATACCAAATTTGGTCGCGCGCAGCACACCACCTATTTCAGGTTTAACAGTACGCGTAAAGGTAGTATACACATTACACACAACCCCCACAAAACACGATCTCTCCTAACCTATTCTCAATGCCTTTTTGTGAAACAAAAACGCAACGCCATTGGGAACAGGAAAAAATGCTGGCTATCCGTATCATAATTTCTTTTGCAGATATTCTTGGAAATTCGTTGGGGTTTCTTTGCGTTCCCTACGGCACGCGCGGCATGTTGAGGATCATTAGGTAGATCAACGTGTAGAATCATGACAATTTTGGGATAAAACGACTACTGAGATAACAGGTGCTACCTCTAAATCTTGTCTAAAACGTCTACTGAGATAACAGGTGCTATCTCTAAATCTTGTCACAGTGGGAGAAGGTGTTCGGGCATTATTTTCACAAAATCGTCACAAGTTTTACATGAAGCCGGTTGAGGTTCAATGAAATTTATGTCACAATTTTTACAAAAACTTTATATGAATTCCGTCTGATTCCGTTAATTAAAGTATCATGTTGGTACCGCTGGAGCCTGGAGAGCTGGAGGGCTCTCCCTCCTTCTCTCTGTCTCCTCCTACTCTACCACTCCGTGGCTTTTATTATGTCAAGCATTGATCAGCGACGTAGCCAGAGGATATGCAGACTATGCATTGCACACCCTGAAAAAGTCCCTTGCATAGTCTAAAATTTTAGGAAAATATCTAATCATGGCTGATTAGGCCAGAGGCCTAATTTGCCTGTCAACTGTGAAAATCTACATACCCACCCTGGAAATATTTTGCATGATCCCAAATCCTGGATACTCTACTGCCCTATTAGCGCAGAGTTATCCTCTCAAGTGACCCACTAACCCATCTACTAACCTAAAGTGACCCCAATCAGCACAGAATTGATCCTCTCAAGTGACCTACTAACCCTTGTCCTAAACCCTAACATTTCATCAGATAACACCAGATAAATTAATGTTGAAGACAGTAAAAGTCATTCATTGAATTGTGTTTGAAAATCTAAAAAGTATTGTAATAAGAAAACTTAAAGCCATGACAGCTGTATTTGGATATTTTAATCAACAATGAATTCGATGTCTTCTTCGTAGATCTGCTGATGGAATCCCTGTCTGTCTTCGTGATCGTTTTATCCCTGTCTCGATAAACCTTATCGTTATCTGTCGTCTTATTCTGTCGTGGTCTGTCTGTAGTTTCTGAACTTGTGGTTGTAGCAATGACATCCGAGTGTGGTTGGTTGTAGTGTTGATAGCCTAAAGATTATAGGCCCCCGTCCCCTGAAATGAAATTGATGTTAAAAATCAAAATAATATCACCGTGCATATAAAAATGAAACAAAGGCAGAATCAATGACTTAAATTGCAACCAAATCATGTCATGAAAAGTGAGCTGAGAGTGAAATGCAAAACAAATGAAATGTTTTCTTTTACCTGATGACACTAGTTGAGGAGCACTTGTCTGAAACCTGAAATGGTTAATACCTACCTGTTTGCTGCAAAGTATGGTTAGTGATTTTCTATCAAATAATAATATCTGGTCTAACTTTTCTCGAACAAAATCAAACGACATCAGACCAATTGGTCGTCATAAATGTTTGAATTTTGTTCAATTAAGTTGACCAAAACACGATAAGTACACTATACCCTAGAATATGATGTTCACAAGTCCAAAGTTTCCCGAACAAAATCAAACGACATCAGACCATTCGGTCGTCATAAATGTTTGGATTTCGATCGAGTCACGTTGAACGTAAGCACAGTATGATATATGGATAATAATAATAATTATGGATAACCGATAATTACAGGACATGTTATCAGGTTGAAATCGCCTCAACAAATTCAAACGACATCAGACCGTATGGTCGTCATAAATATCTGAATGTGTGTGATTTGACATGAACCTAAAAACAAATGAGAATGGACCCTAAACCTAACTAGTAACCCCTGTCAAAATAGTGGAAATCCAGAAAAACAGGCATTTGTTCTTCTGGGTATTCCCAGGCTATTATGACGGGAAGGGGTTCCAACTGTTCCCCCTCCTCTGTTCGGGGTGGCAAGTCCCCCTCGAGAGTGAGGACCTCCACCCCCTCCACCTCCCACTCCTCCCCCTCCACACTAGTGCTGGGGGAGGGGAGTGGGAGTGGAGACTCCCTATCCCTAACCTCAGGCTGATACTTCTGGCGCTGTGGAATGTGAATGAACCCCAACGCCCCGTAGAACCGTGCGAACCGTGACCTCCTGTATGCCTCTACCTCCTCGTCGTATACGTAAACCCTGTCACTCCTCTTCTTCCTGAAACATTTCGTCACTTTCTTCAAGGTCTTCGACATCTTCATTTTCAATAGAACGTTCGAAAGATTGGCAGAGTTAATCAGTTGTAAGCAAATAGCAAAGCGGGCAACTGGAAATGAGCATGTGACAGGGATATAGGGGCTCCACGTTGCCATGGGGATTTTCCTAATTTCAAACTGCTCCTTCAGAATATTTTTCTGTTTTGCACGTAACTCAAGTAATTTCTTCACCAGTGCGCGGCGCACTGCATTTCACAATACATGCTATCTCAGATCCTATCCGTACTGACTGCTGAATAGGAAAAGTCTCTCTGGAGTGACCTACTGGCCCAAACCTCACATTAAAGTGACCCCACCCCAGTGACGTAGCCAGTGTCAAATTTTCATAAAGTTTTTGATCATAGCTGTTTTGGCCTTATTTGCCAGTTAACTGTGAAACTATGCATACCCAGGGAATATGTTGTATGTCCTGATCTCAAATCCTGGATACGTTACTGGCATTAACATTATGATATGAATATTTATTATTATTATGACGTCATATCACTGCACATAACCATTACATAAATACCTGACACTTCTGCCCTTGGTTGGTAAAATGCAAGTGAAACTCAATATCTCTGTTCTGTATTTTCTCAGAAACAGCGTGATGTATCCGCTTGCTTGTGTTTCAACACAAGAGCTCTATGCGCGTTGCAAGCTTTGTTGAGGACTGATCGGTAATCTTTGTGACAATTTTGAACTCGAACATCTACTGGATTTCTGAAATTTTGCCTCAGAACAGTAAGGCGCGGAATGATTTTTGTTGTCTCTGTTGCGCATAAACGCGCGCACGTACGTACGTACGTCACCTCGCGTCGCGTCGTGCGTACTACGTTCTGGGTTCTATAATACTTTCGAGGTTTTTGGTTTTGGAATCGGCCCATCCTATCAAAAGTTATGACCTAAGAAAGATTGCAACTTTGCAGTTGTTTTAGCTTAAAGTCGCACGTACGTACGTTAAATTACGATGCATCGGCACATGCGCCGCCAGAAATGGCGAGGAAGTATTGGGAGTAGGGTGCGGTGTGTAGGTCATTACAAAACTTTACACACTTTTGATATTTATATTTATTATTATGGCGTTTTATTATAATCTGCTTGGCACTGGATTCCATGCCGGATAACAGACTTACAACCTTCCACTAAAAGCTAATACTGATTTCCGGAAGATATACACCTAACTGTGGATCCTACCGTGGCTGGAATGCAAGCACTCAACTTATCAAGCAATGCCGATGAGTTTGACATGTTCGCTCAGTCGAGATCCTCAACGCTGTCTGACCGGGCTAATGCGTGAGTAATTTCTTGTCAATTTAATCAATATTTCTTTGTTTGTTAATGATATAGGAGGTAGTGAAGTACGCCAAACTTTCAATGCTGGAGTTAATTCCCCTTTGCCCTTGAATTCGGTAACCGATGGACCTCTATTTCCCCGTTATTAAGTAACCGATGGACCTCTATTTCCCTCTATTTCCCCGTTATGGACCTCTATTCCCCCGTTATTAAGATGTGTATCCCAGCTCCAGCAGCGAGATTGCGTACGATGCTGCCCACGATGTACCCCAGGAGACGTCTCTTGCAAGTGCCGTGCATTCCAGGTAATGCTACATCATCTATGTAAGATTCTTATTGATGTCTTACAGTAGGGTGTCAGAATTATTGGCGCGTTTTGAAAATTAATTTCAAGATTAATGTATTTTCTTTCGAATGAAATAACTGGATTTGATAAATTAGAAGCGAAGATATGGTCACTGCAAGATGTCTGATTGGACAGACCATTACCGTAACCCTAACCTAACCCAAACCCCTTGACTCTTGCACTAACCCTAACTCTAACCTTAACCCAGACCCTAACCTTTGTCTAAAGTTGAAATATCATGAAGATCCTGGTTGAAACAATTTGAGGTGGGAGCCAGACTTATAACACACGATTTATAACCTCAGACATTTGCACTCATTATCAGAACACTGAGATTCTAATCTTTAAATCTTTGTTTTTAACGAATTTACCGCTCAAGTGATTGGAATAACAAGTTATATAATACCATTCAAATTTCAACATGTTCCTAACCTTTGTCTACAGTTGAAATATATATGAGGTAAAGTACAGTATATGAAAAATTTGAGGTGAAATGTCCGTTAGGCGATTGATAGCACTGTTGAATTGGCGCAAAGTTCAGCCCCACCAACCGGCCGAAACCTTTTGGTTAAAATAAATGCCTCATCAGGGTGGTTCGTCCTAAGCTGAAAAAAGCGTAAGATGATGAGATATGATATTTTGTTCTCTTTTTATCTTTTCAGTCATTTGGGATTGTCCTGTTTGCTGGTCATTTTTCTCAAATTTTAGAATTTGAAATTGTTCTTAATTCTTCATTTCTGGTTTTCTGGCACACCACAACACACATCTAAAATTATGCAAAACCTGATTATTGATTGAATATATCAATAGTATCAAAATCCAAAATTTCCTCAAAAAAACAACGAATTAATTTAAACCGTGAAGTATCAATATACATTGACTCTAAAGGCAGTTTGGCTGCTTCTTGTCTTTGTCTCTGTTAAAGCCGAGTCACTACTCGCATCACAGCGCTGTTGCCATGATTCTACGCGATGAACTCCTTGTTGACCCACATCTCGACCTCACGGACCCAAAACGACTTGACCCTCTTCTTGTAAAAGCCTCCTCATTAGTCAGCTCCCTGCACCTCAGCTTACTCCAGATATAAGCCCGCATTTCCTTCTTCCTCGTGATGATAATGATAGGGTTGAGGGCAGAATTAAACGGGATTCCGATGAGAGAAGGGAATATCTGGAGTAAGGAAATGTCATAATCGCTCATGTCTAGAGACGGAATCACGTCCTTCATGACGAACACGAGAACCACGTACGCTAAGTTAACCGTGCAGAAGAGGATTGCTATCATGATGATGGTGGTGGTTGCGTGGCGCTTGTGGCGGCTGATTTCCTGCTTTCCCCTGCTTCTCACCACTCGAACTGTTGAGGAGAGTTTGCGGGCCATAATGCCGCTACAACACCCCACTATGAAAATCATGGCACTCAGGGACGCCACAGACATGTTGAGTTTGACGGCATAGTACGCGGATAGTCGTATAACGAAGCGAAGGACCAGTTTCTCAACGACCAAGTAAACCATGAAAACCACGGCTGCCACAGCAATCGCATTGTTGTTTATCTGGTAGAAAGGCTTAACCAATGACAGGAGTCTGGTGACACTAAGGAGGGTGGTTGCGAAGCCAGTGGCTTCAGCCAGCAAGGCAAACCAGCCCGTGATGAACTCCAGGAAAGTGGGTTGTCTGATGAACTCGAAACACAGCATAGCGAGGAGAGCGGACAAACACACCAACACGTCCAGGGAGTTGAGGAAGATGACCAGCTTCCTCGGCAGACTGTTCCTGTCCAGACTCACTGTGTAGCAGAGGGACATGGCGTTAGAGGCAGTGCCGACCAGGGCTTGGACGGCAGCTAGCAGGATCAGGATGATACCCATGGCTGGGTGACTTTCCGTCCAGACCCAGGGTGGGACTGTGTGCAGGGTGTTATCTCCCGGAGGAGACTCGTCCATCCTTAAATCTTTACTAGTGGTTAATAATGATAATAATAATGAAATCTGTAGTGGTGGTGGTTATTGGTGGACCTTTTGGGAATTAAGCAGAATTGGCTTTAAGGAATAATTAAATCTTAGAAGTGGTTCCGTCGCATCACAACCGCACTTTGCACTGATCATATTTTAACTTCAAACGAATAAACAATACACGGGACCATTTTGAATAAGCTTGCTATGCCCGCCGGCCAGGCCTACATTATGGCTCAGAAAACTGGCTTAAAATGGTTCAAGCGAGGACTTATACATCCTATTAGAATGGTTTCAACTTTCAATGGCGAACAGCAGTATTTTACGAAGCTACGAAGTACACAAGCACACAATAATACCAAAATCATCTACCACTTTCAATACGACACAATAATACAAGATCCGTGTTGGGGGCGAACGAAATGAACTCACTCAAGGCCCTTCAGTGGTTATTATTAGATTATTTAGCAGAAATAGTGAACGGTACTACGAAAAACAGATGTTTAGGCTGCATTAATATTCATTAAATCAGTGATATTTGAGAAGAGAGGGTCGTGAGTCCCTCACGTTTATTAGCTATAAATGACCTGCTGATAATTGGTAATTAATTACGTGTTGATAATTACTAGTCGAGCAAGAGCAGAGTTCCATTATTGTAAATTGGCAGTTGGCGCTATTCGAATATTCTGATTGTTACTCCAATGTACGTGGATTCTGTGGCGTTTGGCTGTTGGTGCTGGATCCCCCTATACAGATTTTAGGAAATTACAAATGGGATATATCATATAAATTGAGGAAATATGTTCTGTCTGACATTGTGAATATGTAACCTTACGCCAAATATCAATTATTAATTGTCCAAACCCATGAAATTTTCTAGGATTTACAGTCGTATTATTATAGTCAACTGAACCTCTGGATTGTCATTGTAGTAATAAGTCGCCTTATAAGGAAATAAGTCACCTAGTAGGGAAATTATTCGCCTAATAAGGAAATAAGTCGCCTAGTAAGGAAATAAGTCGCCTAGTAAGGAAATAAGTCGCCTAGTAAGGAAATAAGTCGCCTAGTAAGGAAATAAGTCGCCTAGTAAGGAAATAAGTCGCCTGATAAGGAAATTAGTCGCCTAGTAAGGAAATAAGTCGCCTAGTAAGGAAATAAGTCGCCTAGTAAGGAAATAAGTCGCCTTGTAGGGAAATAAGTCGCCTAGTAGGGAAATAAGTCGCAAAGCTGATGCAGAATGCAGATTTATGTTTATTTCCGACGCAATCAACAAAGAACAGAAAGCATAAAAACTGATTTGAACTGCATGAGAGTTATGAGTATATTATTTAGTTTTAAATCGGAATTCGTAACTCCGTTCTCTACCTCCTATGTTAGAATGAGATTTCAACAAAATATTAAATCCACGGCTATACAAAATACATCTCCCAGAGTTGTATAATACGTGACCTAGAGTGACACTAATTCTCAGACGTTTTAACCAAGCTATCAGCTTACCCACGGTACATCACGATCTAACAAATCAGGGCGCAGAATTAGGGATATTTAGGGTAACTGCATGGCGATTGGTGGAAGCCAGACGCTGCTTTCCGTGCCGTTTACCATAAGTTTTCACTTCTCACTTCTCACCCTCAGCTTTGTATATAATGTAGATACATAACGAATAAGCGTGTAGTAATACTACACGCTGTTTAGGTGTGGATTTGGAAATATTCCTCAAGGCGAAGCCGAGTGGAATATGGGAATTCCAGACCGATAAAGTGTGAGGTAACAATATTATTTAACGATCGAAGCAAAAGATACGAGTCCTTCTCCTTTCCCTAAACTGGATTTCAAACGTGCTGAGAATTAAATGTTATTTAGTACAGAGTACTTCACTCGGTATGAAATAAATAACAAAAGTGAAATTCAGTTCTTATAATTAAGCGACTTATAATTAAGCGACTTATAATTCCTGAAATACATTCTTCGCAAGTATTTAACTCTGATTTCCCGCTTAAGTTCAACTTCTTTAATTTTCGCAGTCACTGTATGAAATTCATATCACATATTATTGCATAAGTCTCGAAGCTTGAATAATCCAACCTTTAATAAAAACGCAATGAAATATCAAGATATAAAAGCTTCTCTCCCTCGAAAATGTGTGATTTCCATTCAAGGCTACATGATAACGAACATGGTATGGATCAATGCTGCCACATGATACTAAAGTTTTTGTTCTACTCATCATGAACCGTTGACTGTTAAACTCGAGTTTATATACGCGATAAAAAAGCTATCAAATGTGATGACAAATACAACAGCAAACTCAATCAAAAAACACTAGCAAATACACAACTCGCTATTGTTTGAAAGACAAACAGTCCCTATCTACTCATCTAACTCGTGATACTAGCAGCGATGCATGGCCGATCCTTTTTTTCGCAATATCATGGGTTTCGCATGAACGGACTGAAAGAAATGCCGCGGAAGATATGAATAGAACAGTCAGCTGTATCATTTCAAAATTATTGGAAAATTATATCGCAGTTCTAATCTGTGATCTTTATTGCCTGATTATATCGGTTAACCTGGCTTTCCGTTGAGTTGTAGTTTTATTGTCTATTCTCAGAACTTAGTCCTCAGCTCACTTAATCAATTTTTCGTAGACTTAGACCACTCTCTGAGTAGTATCAGTAACACTACAGTGCATTGCTCCCTTGGTAGGTACTCAGTACAAATGACTGTCCACTGGCAAATATTAGTCAATTTAATCCCTTTAACTACCTTCATCATGAAGAGCTTAAAGCTTTTGAACTCAAACTAACTTGATCTCAGTATTAAAATTGGTCTTAAACAAGACCAAATTTATCTAGGCTACGTCTCCTGTGTACGGACGGTGTTTTCTATCTAAAAACTTAAAAAAGAAAACGAATGTTTTTCTCCACACTTTGAATTAGCTAAGAGCTTTAAATCACAACGAAACAATCACGAAATGAACATTTAATTCTCACACCTGTACTATCGTAAACCGTCGTATACTGCTGCTGCTGATGTCTGTACAACACAATGCCTAACGTTCTATTCTCCAACGGTCTGTATTAATTCTTAATACTCGACGCTGCATTTTTTCTGGAGCAATGTGTCAGTACTCTTTATTTTTTCTCCATTTCATTCTCTACTTATACTAAACAGCATAGGAACACCATTCCATCAAAATTCACTGACAAAATTACTATCGGAATGCAGGTTGCGAAATGTTGCACTCTCACGGTCCTTAACGGTTTATTTATCCCTTTACTGCTGCAAGAGACTTAAGAGGGAGGCATATTATTCAATTTCAGGAGGAGAGGAGGACTATTTGCGCCCGTAGCCCCGCCGTAAATCGCATAATGCCAACTTCCACCTACTGAGCCGCCGTAAAATTACTCTTTAATGAAAGTTTAGAACTTAAAAGTCTTTGTAACCGTCCGGAGTTGCTCACTTAAAATAGCAGGGCCTTAGTAAACTAAAAGCTAGGAAAGTAGGATTTTTCGTTTCATGTTGAATCAAAGAAAAAATGAATGGAAGAGCAAAATCTATGGAAGAGCAAACTGTGTTGGATTTGTCAATTCCAAAAGATACGGCATCTTACTATACTAGATTCCTTAGTCAACTGAAATGGAGACTAATGGTTAATAGAGTGTAGTCAGAGACTTACTTCTGCAACATGTAACATGTATCAATGTACAGAAAACAAACTTTAGAGCAGTTGAATGAAATATTTTGATCTTTAATCCAAGGTACAAGAGGACTGCCGTGTGATCTGTAATATGCCTCAAAATTCTTCAAAATGAGAAAAATGAAAAGGTGGATTTTGAAATACAGTGGAGTAAACTGTCCTACTGCCGTAATCTTGATATGTTACCGTATGCAAGAATTGCGATATTAGAAGGCATTTGCAGAAAGTGATCTCGGCAGAAAGTGATGTTTAAAACAGTGAACTGTTCCTGCATACCATAGGATTAGGAAAATAGGAAAGAACAAAGCTTTGGTTAAACAGGAGTGACTTACTGTGTGACTAGGCATGATTACAGGGTCAAATTCCTGAGAAGCATCAGAAAATAAACTTTATATTCCTTGATAATATTCAATGATGATATCCATTGATATTCAACCATATTATGTCCTGTCAACACTCTTGCATCAGCTTTCATCGGATTCTCATTTTGAAAGGAACAATGTTCTAAAAAGAATTTTCGGTAACTGTCTCCACCAATTTTCTAAATTCCATCATCAATCATGATAGATAAATTCATGTTTACAAAAAACCTGAATCGGTGGCATTATCACCATCAGATAATATTGCAACACATTAATCATAATGAAAGCAAATACCTTGATTTTTAGATAATCTTCTCCTTCAAAGCTTACTTCAAAGTTTACAAGTTACGTCTGTAATAATGCAGATGTAACTACCCCAGACGAAGTCCCACATGCGTCGACTGAAGCAGGAATCCTTAATGAATCCAATTACAGTTACCAATCACGGGCTGGTAGGAAAGTGTCTCCCTCACAAACATTCCATTCCTACTTTATGAATCTCGGCACAAAAATGCGGGAATGCTTTCTTGAGAATGCGAGTTGAGAGTATCGTCGGATCTCAATGAGATCTGCCAAGCACTCAATCTCCCGTTCCTACTTCGTGCTTGATGATCTCCCTGCCAATACAATTTGGTCAAAAATGTTTAAGAGACCTAAATCAAAAATCCGATTCCATTTGTTTCTGAAGAATTTACTCTTATAACCCCTGCAAAAAAGAATCATACAACAATATTGATCCTCGCTGAAGTTGTAAGACTTTGAGTGGAGGGCAATTTGGAAAATTTCGTTATGAGGAATGGCCATATTTATGGGTTTTGATTCACTTCATAATCGGTTTACCAATCAATATTGACCAAAATAAAGCTCATATCTCAGAAAATGTGGCTAAAATGGCCACCTTTTGGGCCAAAATAGGTCAGGTTCCTCTTTGACGCGTCATTTTTCATTCGATTTTGACAAACAAATACACCAGAAAATAATCAGCTCGGCGGGACGAATCGAATGGAATCAGAGAAAGAAGCCCTGTTTGGTTAAAATTTCGATTTTTGGACCCCATTGTTGCTCCAAGGCCTCACATGGGCAATATTAGAGGCATGGACTCAAACCAACCGTCAGAATGATGTTACATATTATCAATTCAAATCTGAAAAATTTATATTTAAGTTATACAAGGCACTAGGGATGGACCCCCCTCCCCTAGCAACAACAAAGGAAATTTAACTCATTAAAATGTTCCAGGCCACCAGTAACCGACGATCATTGGCTGCATGACCTCAACACTGTGGAACCTACAACGCAGGCCATGTCGAGTGAAGGTAAGAGTCTCACTTTAAAACAATTCCATAACTCCTGCTCCTAAATCCTACCATCTAAAGTTTGAAGTTTACATCCGTATCCCTCCCATCTTCTTATGGAACCCACTGCATCCCCTCTCCCCCCGGCCTTCATGTCGCCCATTCCTCGACAATCTCCTACCACCACTCTTCTCTGAATCACTATCCCCTCCACAGTCTCCTACCACCACTCTTCCCTGAATCACATCCCCTCCACAGTCTCCTACCACCACTCTTCCCTGAATCACTATCCCCTACACAATCTCCTACCACCTCTCTTAGTCTTCCCTGAATCACTATCTCCTCCACAGCCCCTCTGAAACATATCACAATAACCCACTCAGATTTTGACCGTTTCCTAAACGAGCGAGCCCCCGTGCCTCCCTCTACAAGCCTTCAACAAGACAGCCGGAAGAAAGATGACGATGATTTGCTGGCACTCTGACATACCTCCCTCGTCAAGGATGATCCTCATCCTCGATAATGGATAAGAGACAAGAGAATGATTCGATTCCTGTTGTGTATTCCCCAAAATATTTTGTACCGTATCGGACATAATTATCACGGAGTTTATTAGTTTCACGGACCTAAAACTTCACGGACATTATAATATTCACGCTTGGTCCCCCTTCAAATTTCAACAAAAATTTGAAATTACCTGCTCGATTTTCCCATTTTCTTCTATCATTTGAAATCTTGTATTGAAGATTTTTTAATATTTCCATTTTGCAGGTACTAGGCATGAGTAGAAGTACATTTTCCTTAATAAGAAATTTTAGTAATTGTGCATTTAAACTTTTAAAGAGATAAACTCAGAAATTTTGCTTCTCTACCCTAAGAATTTTAAGACAAAATACTGTACCTTAGGCGGTGTATTTATGTGGGATGAAATTTCGGTGTTTCAAATTTTGGTAAGTTGAAAATATGGGGATTTTTCAAGTTTTTACTCTTGTTAACATATCATAATGACGTCATTTCGAAATTTCATGGTGGGTGATGAAATGGGGATTTTTCTGAAAAATCCCCAAATTACAATCTTTATAAATAAACCTAATAATTTTTATGGACCTGAAAATCACGGAAATTATAATCGTCAATTTCACGCTGAGGTGCTCAGCACACCTCAGATAATAATGTCCGATATGGTATTGTACATGAGATATTATGTTCAACGTCATCATCGACTTTTTTAAAAAGAAAGATGGCGGATGATGAAGCATTACTGCTTTCTTATTAAAACATTAACTATCGACAAGTTGAAATAGAAAGTACAGAGCGTAAACTTAAAGTTTTGGACAATTTGGTTATACTTGTAGAAAGTCTGACAGTAATATAGGGGTCATCCACAATGATAAAGGACGTCCTCAATTTTCTGATTTTCATTTTGGACAAAGAATATGGACAATCATGTAATTGTACATGAAAATTAACGATCAGTATAATAATCACATTGTGATTGAGATATGTTATAAAATTAGAATTACCTTTAAAGTTTAAATCAATCAGTAATTTTTGCAGTGCAACATTGAAAATTGATACATTTTTAAATTTAAGTTTCGCTTTTTTCGCTTATCTTATGTAAATGATTTCTTAATATTTTTGCATTGTTGATTGTTGAACTTGAAGTTGAAGCTTCAATTTGAATTGTTGGAAATGTGTGATTTTCCCCCAGAAAACAAGAGCCTTCGAGTTCATTACCAAATTATTAATATTATGAATTATTAAAATTACGTAAGACCTCTGAGCTTCCTAAGCCCGCATAGGTAGGTACGTGGTACGGGGCCATCAATAAAGGACGTCCGCAAAATTCCGGCTATTTAAGACCCCTCCCTTTCCCCTTGTCCGCAAACGTCCGCAACCTGAATTACCCCCCCCCCCTCCGGACGTCCGCATTTTCATTGAAATTGAAAATCTTATGTGTCATCATGTTGATGCCTTTTTCTCTAGGGTACGCCCTTTTTTCAAACCTATACCGGCTCAACGTCCTTCTTGTAGAGCTCAATGAGCTGAATTCAACGGTACCATCCTTTTTGAAATTGGACAACGGGAACCTTCCCGGCATCGGCGTTTTCTATTTGGTCACGTGACTACCACGTGGGAGTCACGCGACCTGGTCACGTGACCACAGCAGATCCAGCGCGCGCGGCTCAGCGCGGCCATTTTACGCGTAAAATCCTCGGCGCGGTGAATCTCTAGCAAGACTCATAGGAATAGGCATGGTACTAGGGACTCCTTTTTTGTGATAGCAAACACATTTTTTCAGCATATAAGCCTTGACCAGCTTGCTCGAGACATGGTAACGATAAACCAAGATACCTGCAGTGTGCGAGTGCCTGATTGATCTCTCTGCACTTGCAGAGAGCCTGATCAGATTTCATGATGAATATCATGACTTATTAGGAAGGGTTTAGGTTAAATGTTGATGAGATTGACTCGACTGCTGTCTTCATAATAATTTGACTCTGATTCACCCATGACTTCTTTATGGGAATGAGGAATCATGCAACATTTTGATCTTATTGATATTCTTAAATTGCAGGCACGAAAAATTGCAGTGGCAGCGAGTCCCATGCAATCACGCACTGACAAGGATTCTGTTTGATGTTCGACTTGCAGTGCTTATGAAGCAGAAATGTGAGTACAATTAGATGTTGCTCACTCAAAGTTCAAACGGAAACAACGTGAGTAGTTGAGTATGCCTGACACTTACATTACCAATTCATTACCTATTTCAAAGCATCAGAGTATCAAATAAAAATATGAGTCCCGAGATGGCCTGGACGTTGAGCTCGACGGTGTCAAAACAATACAATATACGAGTTTCAAACAAATTATGTATGCTGGCTCGATAACTCTGCAGTACAGAACGGGTCACATAACTATAGAACAGCAGAGGTAATAGGTAGGTACAAACCCAATCAATGAATACAAGTACAAGTACAATATGTATGGAAATGATCTCACATCCAGTGTACAGTCCGGCTACAGCTGGACGCGTCTGGCTACAGCTGGACGAGTCCAGCTAAAGCTGGACGAGTCTGGCTACAGCTGGACTCGTCTGGCTACAGCTGGACGAGTCTGGCTACAGCTGGACGAGTCTGGCTACAGCTGGACTCGTCCAGCTACACCTGGACGCGTCCAGCTACACCTGGACGAGCCCAGCTACAGCTGGACTCGTCCAGCTACAGGTAGATCTACAGAGCTCCCGAGGTCTGGAAACGGCTGGGTACTGGTTGAGCTGCCAGGGAAATTTTTGGCAACTGTGAAACACTTTCGACGCACCATGACCTACGACACCTTAACGCCATTATTGAGAAGAATCGACTCTGCTTAGTGTTCATCGAATTTAGATCGCCAGATAACACTATTAACTGATCAGCTATAAGCAGACTAATAGAGCAATAGTAGTACATCGCTAATACAGGCGTCCAGTGAAAATCAGGGATAACTGTACCGCAGTGATATAAAATCTTTATACATAACAGGTTTCAGTTTTAGCTAAAATGAACTCCAACTAGTCGGTACTAACCGCGGTACGTACCGCCCTCCCACATTTGTTGTGCTAGAGAGGTGACCGTGAAGCTTACAACATAAAAGGGTCAAAGATCGAGGCAATTGTAGCAAAACGCTAGGAATTTTACAACATCAAGAGTCAAACTCAAAACCACCAGAGTCAAATTCGAGGTTCCAGAACCAAGGCAAACACAGTCAAAGCAACAGGACTAAGAGTGAAAGGAACCTGAGTGAAGGCAACTGCAGTGTTAAGGCAAAGAAGGCCACAACAAACAACGGATCGCATAGCAGCATCAAGGAAATGATGTCTACAGTTAGGATGGGTGTTGACCCATGTTGGGTCCTGGTCACGTGACCCATATGCCTAGCATGCAAGACTTGACAAATTGAGACAGTATGGTAGGGCTGATTGGGTTTCTGGTTCGCTCTATGCATGCCAGGTCACGTGACCAGGACTCATCAGGGGTCAACACCCATCCTATCTGTTGACGTCATTTCGTTCTTTCGTTGATGCTGCTATGCGATCCATTGTTTGCTCTGACGTTCTTCGCCTTGACACTGTTTGCCTTCACTCATGCTGCCTTTACTCTTGTTGTCTTTATCTTGTTGCCTTCGGCTTCACTCTGTTTGCCTTGGTTCTAAAATCTCGGAGTTTGACTCTGGTCGCTTCGACTCTTGATGTTGCAAAACACCTAGGGTTTTGTTTCAATTGCCTTGATCATTGACCTTTGTATGTATAAAGCCACCTCCAATTTCTATCGCAAGAAATTTGGTAGAGGAGGTACGTACTGCGGTATATGTATTAGTTAGGATATGTTCCAGAGTATGTACCGCGGAACAGGTTCTAACTAATCGGTACACACCGCGGCAAACTCCGTCAGGTAACCAGCGGTCCGTCATCCTGCAGTTCTATTTCAACCAGTGTCCGCTATCGAAAGTGCCCCGATTTCAAAATTTCTATCGCTCGACAATCAATATTTTCAAAATTCATAGCCCGGGCACTATCAGTGAACAGTTTTAGTAGCTTAATTTTTTCTTACAGATTTGTTCACATATTACGTAATCAATTTTTGGCCGATTTTTACCCTCCCCCTCGTAATCAAGTTAACAGTAATTCGTATTTGTTACAATAACATGTAACGCAATCATTTGGAAACCCCCTCCCTCCCCCAGGTGATTACGTAATATGTGAACGATCCCTTCTGAATTATAGCCAGATGTGTCCCTGGCAGCTCAACGAGTTCCCCGAGTCAGATGAATCCATGAGCTGTTCCAGAACAGCCCGAGAGCTCTATAGAATTAGATCAACCTCTATTTACCCGGAATCTTCCAGTTGTTTTCGGATCCGGCTTTTGACGAGCCCGGCTTCGGACGAGTCCGCAATTGACAGTCCACCCCGGGACAATCCAACTGGGAAAAAGGGTGTCCCGGACGAGCCCGTTGTACCGGACGAGTTTTTGTGCGGGACCGCCCAGCTGGCCGACTGTTGGGGAATAAATGATGAAGGGAGAATGAGACATTTCCATGCATGTTTAAAATTGTAGTCGATTCTTTTTGGGTTTTACCTCCACCAAATAGTTCAATGGGCGGGACGATCAGCTTTGGCTGGACGTCCGTTCCCGGGACAAATTTTTAGCCAGCTCGTCCAGCTGTACCCAAACCGTCCAGTTCCCGACGCGTCCAGTGTAGCCGGAGGCCCACGGCGGGACGCATCCAGGAGCCAGACTGCCCAGCTGTAGCCAGACTCGTCCAGCTGTAGCCAGACTCGTCCAGCTGTAGCCAGACGCGTCCAGCTGTAGCCAGACGAGTCCAGCTGTAGCCAGACGAGTCCAGCTGTAGCTGGACTGTACACTGGATGGGAGATCATTTCCATACATATTGTACTTGTACTTGTATTCATTGATTGGGTTTGTACTTACGCAGTTCCTATTACCTATGCAGTTCTATAGTTATGTGACCCGTTTTGTACTGCACAGTTATCGAGCCAGCATACATAATTTGTTTGAAACTCGTATATTGTATTGTTTTGACACCGTCAGCAAATGCAATGATATTGATAACATGGCCCTTCGAGCTCAACTTCATACTAAGGAGTTTCAGGTCATCTCGGGACTCATCTTTTTATTTGATATACTTTGATGCTTTGAACTAGGTAGTGGTAAAGTAAGTGTCAGGCATACTCAATTACTCACGTTGTTTCCGTTTGAACTTTGAGTGAGCAACATCTATTTGTACTCACATTTCTGCTTCATAAGCACTGCAAGTCGAACATCAAATAGAATCCTTGTCAGTGCGTGATTGCATGGGACTCGCTGCCACTGCAATTTTTCGTGCCTGTAATTTAAGAATAAGATCAAAATGTTGCATGATTCCTATGAAGAAGTCATGGGTGATTCAGAGTCAAATTATTGTGAAGACAGCAGTCGAGTCAATCTCAACAACATTTAACCTAGACCCTTTCCAATAAGTCATGATATTCATCATGAAATCTAATCCGGCACTCTGCAAGTGCAGAGAGATCAATCAGGCACTTGCACACTGCAATTATCTTGGTTTATCGTTACCATGTCTCGAGCAAGCTGGTCAAGGCTAAAAAAATATGTTTGCTATCACAAAAAGGAGTCCCTTGTACCATGCCTATTCCTATGAGTCTTGCTAGAGATTCACCGCGCCGAGGATTTTACGCGTAAAATGGCTGCGCTGAGCCGCGCGCGCTGGCTCTGCTGTGGTCATGACCAGGTCGCGTGACTCCCCACGTGGTAGTCACGACCAAATAGAAAAACGCCGATGCCGGGAAGGTTCCCGTTGTCCAATTTCAAAAAGGATGGTACCGTTGAATTCAGCTCATTGAGCTCTACAAGTAGGACGTTGAGCCGGTATAGGTTTGAAAAAAAGGGCGTACCCTAAGGAACAAGATATGTGTGTTTTTGAAGGTTTTACTTCTATTCCAACAGCTGGAACAGCCAATGACAGTGATCAAGCAATTCACCAATTTACCATTTTCCAAAAAGGTTGGGGAGGAAATTTGGTACAAATAATACGCCTAACTACACCTTACTTCTGACAAAGGCCCTCAGAATATATCCGGAGACTGGATCTCAAACCTGGTGTACTGGAGCGCTGATAGTACTGTGTCGGCATCATAAATCAAACACAAGGAAATATCTTAATAAATATCTTCTGGTTTAAATTTAACACTTATCCAGATTCTGACAATGACTTTACAGGATATTTCCGGAGACTGGATCTCTAACCTGGTGTACTGGAGCGATGCGTCACGTGATACGATCAGCACCGTCTCATTGGAGGGCAGGGGAGGACGTCAGGTGTTCAGGAGGGTGGTAGTGAAACACGCTCACAAACCCACCTCTTTCGTTGTCAACCCTCTACAGGGGTAAGAAGGATAGTTGTAAAATGATAGCAGAAATAGATCATCGATTTAACGAAGTACGAATTCTTTACTTTTACAGCGCATCTGTTCTTTTTAGCTGTCCATTCGAATTATTTAACTTATACCAACTTTTATGAAGCCGACGAAACACTCAAAAGCTTGAACTCGAAACAGAACAACATGACAAGTAGAGATTAACGCATATCTCATTAATTTTCCATTTCAAGTCATGATAATGATATCATATCCCCGCAGGAAGATGTTTTGGGTGGGGTGGGACAGGGATGTACCTCTTATCAGAGCAGCTAGTATGGATGGGAGTAACGTTACCACACTGACTACACGGCCTGGCTCCTGGCCAACTGACATCACTATCGACTATCAGGTGCGCCTTGGTTTTACTCAAAGATTTATAGTTTTGCCAACCTCC
>WFMF01000786.1:0-45782 GCA_011033025.1 Beroe forskalii | reverse complement strand
AATTTCTTTTTTTGGGGTTTTTAATGTTTCCTAAAAATTCTGTGTCATTGAACTTGAAGTGTCATTTCGGGCTCACCTAAGACTCTGCTGGTTGATTTCTGCCCTGGCCTATATATATACAAAATTCCATCCCCGGTGGACCACTGGTGACCGCTGACGTATACCGCAACTTAAATGGTCGCTTAAATGAGCTTTGGGATAGATTTAATAAACCTATATATCGGAATCTCAGAATTCGATCAACAGAAAGTTTCCTTTCGCTGGACAGAAATTACTTTTATGTTATTCTTTATTCTTAAAACTTAAAAAGCTTTAACCCTTCTTTAATCACTAATCAGCAGCCTGTGATGTACCAGTCTCAAACTGAAAAAGGCTTCTTGAAAACTAGGAAGCTACATTTAGCCTCCCTGATATGACTTTCGACAGGCGGTACCCCGTCCACTTTTTGTTGACAAGCTCTAAAACAGGTTTTAGACGGGTTAAGTGAAGATTTCGAAAAGAATTTGGCAAATCTTTTACCAACTCTGTGACAGGCTTTGGTTTGGATTTTCCAGTTTCCACAAAACCAATAGCACAGCCGGCTGGGGACACGTTTTCGACAAGTTTGTGACCCTGTATTAGGTTTTACTCCACATTCTATGCTCTTTTGACCTTTTTTTAGGGATTTGGTGGTGCCTTCTTGAGAGCTTTCAGGATTTTGAGAGGTCTTCATATGCCCGATAAATGTTGGGTTATTGACGATTAATGATATGTTTAAATTGTTTCTACCAGCAAACTTCATTTTTTTTTCTCAATCGTAGCGATACCCGTTTTACAGCTGATAAGTTTGATCATTTGCCAGTATCTAAATTTTCCCAATTTATACAAGTCTACTGAAAGCGCCGTGAAAATAACTTTGAATAAAGCACATTATTTTAGCAGTTAAGAAGAAGACCTAATCTATTTTAAGCAACAGCCTTGCAGGTGCAGTATTTGCTACCGGCCTCGACTAGATGGATTTCACCCATCCCTAGCACGCAACACTCGGAGAAAAATGGCGCGCGGCGGAGGGTAGGGTAAAATCCTACTAGCCTCGACCGATGAGCTTCTTAATCTTAGTGTTTTAAATTCAGTTGAAACTATTTTTCTCTACGAGTATAAATTTGATTATTCAAACAAATTGTACATTTGATTTGGTTGTAACAAATTTTGAATTACACTGATTTGGTTTGGCTATATAAAGTTCTTCCGTCATGCACACGTGAGGGAAACTGCGACATTCTAAACTGTGTCGTTCGGTGCGGAAATGGTCGCGAGCGCGTACAGTAAAAACTCACAGAAATAGGGTGTTCCCATATAACTGGTCGCTGAGTACGTCATAGTCACGACTTTTCATCCAAAAAAAAATAAGTATTATATGCTCTGGCTGCAATGCGTCATAGTCGTGACTTTTCTCCAAAATAAAATAAAGACCATGGGACAAGTACATGGACACGGCCAAAATTTCACCGGAGTAGGTGGGGGCTGTGTTAGGTAAAGATCATGGGACACGGGGCCATCGTCCAGGGCCGAGGCCTCTCAGGGGGGCTATGAGATTCCCTGAGGTGGGCCCGGGAAGCGAGCCCAGGGTCCAGTGCCTGTCAGGGGGAAAAATTTTGGGTTTTTCAATGTCCCCAGAATGGATGCAGGGGGCGCACAGAAATGGGTAAGAATCGTGAAAATGATAAGTCTTATACAATGGTACTTTGACAAGTTTTTGAGCAACTTTTTCAAGCCGTGTAGTACAATTGTGCCTTTCCTAACTGATGGCCCATTTTGAAGCGCAGCAGAGCACTTGCTTGTTTTAGCCTAAAATTGTTATGAACATTGAATCTTTTGTTCATTCCAGTATGATATTTGCATACATCTAGTGAGGATTATCCGATTATATGAGCATGATAATCAATATTTCTTTTATTATTATTTTTGCCCACTCAACTATATACACATTGATTGATCAGATTACCCCTTTCGTCTGTGGTTTGTTATATTCCATGGATTACCTACAAACTAGCCACATAAGTGTTGATATGAGTCAAACCCCTTGCAAATGACGCATCAAAATTTCCGTATTTAAAAAAAGTAAACAAAAAATTAATTGGAAAAATGGGGGTTTTTAATTTTTTTTGAGTCGTTCAAAAAAAAATTGGGGCTTCAGCCCCCAGCCCCGGAATTACGGCCCTGACATCGGATCGAAAACACTCAACACTGGGAAAATGGGAAGGCACGGATCCAGATCGAAACAGGAACCAGTACAAAGTCAAGGGCACAATCACCCGGGTCGAAACAGGGAAATTGGGGGCAGGCCCTGGGTCACTAGATCAAAAAGAACATCGGATCTTAAACAGAACCACGGGCATCAGTTTAGCTGGAACACAGGTACGGGGATCATTGATCGGGAACACTGGGAAAATCCGGGTCATTAGTCGGGAAAATTTTAACATCGGATCATTAGTCGGGAAAATGGAAAATCGGGTCATTAGATCGGGAACACTGGGAAAATGGATCGTCAGGAACACTGGAACATCGGATCTTAGTCAGGAACACTGTGGACGTGGGTCATTAGATCAAACACGGAACTCGGATCTTAGATCGGGGGAACACGGGGAAAAGGGTCTTGTCGGGAAACGGAATGGAACATCGGGTCTTGATCAGGAACCGGGGCTCGGATCTTGATCGGGGGCTAACATCGGATCATTAGATCGGGGAACACTGGAACACGGTCATTTTTGATCGGGGGAACACGGAACATGGATTTTGATCGGGGGGAAATGGAACCCTGGTCATTAGATCGGGTTTTTGAAAATCGGATATTGAAACATCTGGAACACAGGACATCATTGGAACACAGGCGTCGGATCTTAGTGAGAACACAACATGATCATTAGATGGAAACAGGCATCAAAAGGATCATGAAATCGGATCTTTGATCTGGGAAAAAGGGCCCATCGGGGCATGGGGAACATTGATCGAGAAATGGAACATCGATCATAGATAGGAACACAGGCCAGATCTTGGGGTCATGAGGATCGGTGTATGGGAACACGGAACATCGGATCTTGATCGGAACAAAATACGTCGGATCAAAAACAGAACACTGAACTGGGTCTTGGATGAAAAAATCATTGATCTGGAACATAGGGGATCATTGGGTCCAGATCATGGAACATCGGGTCTTAGATATGGACCCGGAAATCGGGTCATTGGAACATGGAAAAAGGATCGGATCATTAGTTTGGGAACACGAAATTTAGGGCCCCGTTTTGGCCAAACGGATCATTGACGGAACACGGGCGTGGGTCATTGGGTCGAGAACTGGAAATCGGGTCAGAAGGAACAAAGGTACTCGGATCGCAAAGAAAACGGGAAAACATGGAAAAACCAAAATCATTTTATCGAGACCTGGAAATCGGGCAAGAACACAAACTCGGATCATTACGAGCCGGGATCATTAGATCTGGAAACAGGACTCGGAAATTTGGAAAACGGGAACGGGAAAAATCGGGGCAAGATTCTTTTGGAAACAGGACATCGGATCTTTAAACGAGAAAAGGAAAATCGGATCATTAGATCCTGGAAAAAGATGGGTATTTTCAGGGAAAACTGGGAAATTTTGAACATTAGATCATGGAAAACCGGAACTCCGGATCAAAATCGGAACAAAAAACGGAACATAGGATCAGGAAACCGGAAAAGGACATTGGTTCATCAGGAACACAGGGAGTAAAATTGGATCAAACATGACCGTTTTGGGCAGGGAAAATCGGGTTTACCTGGAACCGGCTATTAGATCATGGGCAAGGTAAGTCATTTAAATTGGATCAAGATCCAGCCCGGAATTTTCGGTTCCCATTGTCTGGCCACTTATTTTTTCCCCATCAATGATCAAACCTGGACCGATCTAATCTGCCCCGTACCCCGTTAAATTCCCAAAACCCGGAATTAAATCCATTTTTTTCTGACATATTGATTCCATGAGATCGATATGTTGTGATCTCGATCAATGATCCGGCGTACGGAATAATGATCATCGATCATCAATGACGAGAACTGTGTTCCCGCCAATCGGATCCGATGTTTCTGATCATGAACCCTAGTTCAAGATCGGAAAATTGATCGAGATCACCATGGAATTTCGACCATTATGATCCGATGGAACACAGATCCGGTCTAATCTAATGATCCCGATCACTGGAACATCCGACATCATTCCATGATCTAATGATCCGATGTTTGTCAGGCCAACGGTCGATCGTTAAATCCCAATGATCCGATATTGAATATTGATTAGATCTGATGAACACCGACGTGTTCTCGATCTAATGATCCGGCACGATCTAATGATCCGATGTCCTGTGTTCCATGATCTAATGATCCGATGTTGCAGTGTTCTCGATCAAATGATCCGACGTTCCAGTGTTCCATGATCTAATGATCCAGATGTTCCCGTGTTCCCGATCTAATGATCCTGTTTTCAGTGATCTCCGATCGATGTCCCAGTGTTCCCGATCTGATCTAATGATCCGACGTACCTGTGTTCTGGCATGATCTGATCCGACGTCCTGTGTTCCGGTTCCATGATCTAATGATCCGATGTTCCAGTGTTCTCGATCCAATGATCCGACGTACCTGTGTTCCATGATCCAATGATGCAATATGCCTGTATCCCATGATCTAATGATCCGATGTTCCAGTGATCTCGATCTAATGATGATCCGACGTGTTCCCGATCTAATGATCCTATCATGAACCGATCTAACAATCCGATGTTACCAGTGTTCCCCGATCTAACGATCCGATGTTCAGTGTTCCCGATAATGATCCGACGCGTGTGTTCCGATCTAATAGATCCGTTTCCCGATCTGTTCCAGTGTTCCAGTGTTCCCGATCTAATGATCCGATGTTCCAGTGTTCCCGACTAATGATCCGATGTTTTGATCTAATGATCCGTGTTCATGATCTAATGATCCGATGTTCCAGTGTTCTCTAAATCCGATGTTCGGGGCCCCGATCTAAGTCCGATGTTCCAGTTTTCCCCGACCCAATGACCGACTCCTGTTTTCCCCGGATCTAATGATCCGATTTTCCCAAATTTCTAATCTAATGATCCGATTTTCCTTTCTCTAATGTTTTCCCGATGCCCGTGTTCCCCATCAAGACCCGGGATTTCCCGGGGGCCCCCGTTTAATGATCCGTATTTAAATTTTCCCCCAATCTAATGATCCCCTTTTGACATTCCAATTTTAATGTTATGTTTCGTTTTGGTGCCCTTGTTTATTAAAATGTTTCCGTGTTTTTTTGTTTTTCCCCTGACCCCCATTTTCCCCGGTGTTCTCGACCCGGGGGGCCTTGTGGCCCCAGGGATTTTTCCCTTTAAAATCCCCAATTTTTGGGTGCATACGAAAAATTTTCCCCCTTTTTTTTTTCCAGGGGTTCTCGATAGGGGGCCTTTTAAAATTTTTTTTAACCCCCTTGGGGGGAAACCTAACGCCCCCAAACTCCGCCCCAATAAACCCCTCCCTCTATAAATTTTAAATTTTTTAAAAGTGCCCTTTTGCTTAAAAAACCCCCTTTTTAAATTGGGGGACAACCCCCCCAAAGGGGGCTTTTCGCGCCCGGGGAAAACATAATACCCCCCAAAAACTGCCCAACGGCCCAAACCTTTGGGGCTTTAAAAAATGGGGCCATTAACCTTGGACTTTCCTTTTAAAGATTGGGAAACCCGTTCGGCGGAAGGCTAAAAGGGGTTTATTTCCGCCCCGGGTTGTTTTTTTGACGGTTGGTTTGGGTCGAACTGAGTTAAAAAAATGCCCCCCCGATTTATTTTTGAAAAATTCGAATCCTTTTTATGACACCCCCGGGTTAATTTCCCATGTTTTCTTGGAAAACTTTTTTTAGAAACTTTTTTTCCACAATCTTTGGTTTAACGTTGGGTTTTTTAGAATTTTCAAAAAATAAAGGGTTGAAAAAATTTTAAATTTGATGTTTTTTAAAAATGTTTTTTTAAATTTTTTCATAACTTTTTTAAAAATTTATTTGTTAAATAACAATGATTCTTACCCAAACCTATTCCCAGGGTAAAATTCTTTTTTCTTATTTCTTCGGGTATTCTTATCGGGTTTTTTTAAAACAAAATTTTTTTTGGGCCTTCTGACCCCATACGGGGATTTGATTTTAAATTTAAATTTCATCTGGTGCCTTTTTTAGTTTTATTCCCCTTTTTAAGAAAAATTTTTTATTTTTTTTGACCCCTGTTTTGTTTATGTAACCCACTTTCATTCAACCGGGGGTTCAACTCATGCAGTTTTGGGGAAAATTTTTCCCCCATTTCTCCCCAGCCCGTATGAGTTTAAAACCCACTTTTTTTTTCCCTAATTGACATGTTTCCTGATCAATTTTTTTACTAAACCTTTTTTCCAAAATTTTTTGTTTTTTCTATTTTGAGGCAAAAAATTTTTTTCCCCTTTTTTTGTCTTTTAATTTTTTGGTTTTTTTTTTTAAAGGCAGAAAAAATTTTAAATTCTAATTAACAATGGGGGACTTTTATTGAAATGAAAATTTTCTAGTTTTTGGGTTATGTTTTATTTGAGGTTTTAAATCTCATTAAGGAAAAACAAAAAGTTAAAAATTTTGGGCCCCAAGGGCCCGGCCGTGGTTTCCCCTTTTCCCCAAAGGATTTCCTTTGGGGTTAAGGGAAATCTATTGTTGTGTCCACCAAATTGCCCAATGGAATTTTTGGATCCTTTAAACCTTTTTTAATGTTCAATGGACATTAAAAAGGGAAAATGGTTTCAATGGACCCCATTTGGTGGCAATAAAAATTTCCCCAAATGGTTTGGGAGGGGACATCAGTCTGGTTTTTGTTCTTTTGATTTTTCGGTTAAAAAATTTCCAAAAATTTTGTTGTAAAAAAAAGAAAAAATTTTTTTCTTTTAAAAACTTTTTCCTTGTTGGACATGCCCAAACCTTTTCATTGGACCCGTTTAATTTTTTCCCCATTGAAAAATTGGATCCTTTGGGACAAATTGAACCCACCCAAGGATCCAAGGGGCCCTTTCAAATGGGTTCAATGGCCCTTTGGATGATTGAATCCAATGGAAAAATTTAAAGGAAGAATTACCACCAGCCCGTTTTTACTAAAATTTTGGTTCCCCCAAATTAGTTCCTCGGATTGATCCATTTCCTTGGATTCATTACATGCCCCTTGAAAATGTTTTGGCCCAATTAATTTCATTGGAAAAAATTTTGGTGGACTTTCTTTTTAGCTAAGGATGCCCAAATAAAAACTCCTTGGACATGTACTTTAAACCCATGTTAAAACCCATGAATGGACCCTTTGGAAAAAATTAAAAACCCTTTGGGCCCTTTTGCCCAAATTTTCCCCTTTCAATTTTTTCAGTTTACTGTAAGTAAATCCAAGTATTTTTTTTAATCTAGATTTTGTTGTTTTATAAATGTTCAAACTATCTAAATTTCTTTTTTATACTAAACATTATATTTCAATTTAATTCATAGTAAGTTTTCAACAATTTTGGCTTTGGTGCCACTTAATAAAATAATAATATCTATAATTGCCCAATTTCTGATGTCATAATATAAACAGGTATTTTAAAATCTATTTTATGGTAAAAAAGTTTTCACTGAAAATTTTAAAAAGACTTTTGGTGCTGCTTTATGATGCATGTCTGATTGAAGCAAACATTGCCTAATTTTCATGCCCAATCAATAATATGACCTGATATTTTTTGTCAAAGTTCAATCTAGTCCATTTTAAGTTTTCACTAACAAGTTTTACAGATAATTTCATCTAGTTCTTAGAGGCAAAGTAGCAAAATATTACCCACTTTATACTCCCTAATATGAACATGTTTTATGCTTTTCAATCTAGTATATTATTAGTATACAACAAAACCCATATTTATGTAAGTTTTCACTGAAAGTTGTTTGGTGCCACTTTGATATGTACTTTGAGGCAGAATATTGCCGAATTTTCATGCCTGATTTGAACAGTTATTTTAGGTCAAATTTTAAAGGGATAAATTTATTGTGGGATCCCTTTTACGGGTTTTTCAGAAAATTTTTTCCCGTTTTTTTTTTTCAAATTTAATTTTTAAATTTAAATTATTCTATTTGGATTACCCACCAAGTGGGCTGTGTTTCCTTTTTAATTTTTTTTATTGTATTTTTTTCCCCCTGATCTTTCCCGGAAAAAATTATCTTTTTTTACTTTAAAAGTGTTTTTCAAATTCAAATTAAAAATTTTCTTATTTTTTTTTTCTATTTTAAATTAAAGTTTCCAAAACCCCCCCCAATATGATCCCCCAAAGATTTTAATCTTTTTTTTTAAATTTTCCCGACAGTTTCCCCAAAACAAAATTTTAAAATTTTAATTTTCTATTTTAAAGGGAAAACAATTCCCAAAATTTAAGCCCATTATGAAAAATTATGTCATTTTTAATCCCCAATTTTAATATTTTATCAAGTTTTTTTGTCCACTTAGCCTATTTGGGGGGAAAATAAAATTTCCCCCTTTTTTCTCCCTATGAACATTCCCTCTTTCATTTAAATTTTTTTTTTTATAACCAAAAAAAAGTTTTTATTGAAATTTTCCCCAGATTTTGGTGAATTTTATATCAGGCAAACTTTTCTCCAAAAGGGAACCTTTTTAGGAAAACCTTGATAACTGGGTTTTAACAGGTAAATTTTTGTAATTTAAAAAGGATTTTTGGGTAAATTTTTCTGACAATTTCGAAGATTTCCCTTCCCCAATCTTTGTCCTTTTTTTGGGAAAAAAAAGCAAAATATTGCCAATTTTTTTCCACTCTATGAACAGGTATTTTTAAATTTTTGGTTTAATTGTAAATTTTTACTGAAAAAATAACCAAAATTTTTTGTCCAATTGATGTGATTGCTTTAGGGTTCATTTCCCAAATTTTATTCACAATATGAACCCTCCATTTGTTGGGGAAATTTTAACCCAAATTTAAATTTAAATTTAAAAACAACTTTTTTAAAAGGAAAAATTTTAGTTTTTCCTTATCTGAGGCCGGAAAATTTTTCCCCTTTATTTTCCCTATATGAAAATTTTTATTTTCCAACCATTTTCTTAATTGATTGAAATTGTTTTGTTTTTTTTATTTATGTTTTCCCAAAAAGTTTTTTGGAATTTTTTTATATGGGGTTGTGTGGGGTTTTTTTAAATTTTACCCACCACACCCAAATTTTTTTAAAAAAATTAAATGGGCGCTGAAAAAAACACACCCCACACACACATGTCCCGACGAACTTTCAAAGTTACAACTTTTTTTCCCCTATTTATTCCCTATATCCCGACAAATCCGGCCTTTTGAAAAGGGTAAAACCCCAACCCAAAGAAAATTCCCAGGAAGTTAGAAAAAAAGGGTTTAGGGTTTAAATTTGGGTTCTGGTTAGGGGGGTTTTTAAAATGTGCATACTTAATGACATTTTATTTAAATGAAAGTCCATTTAAAACTTTTAGTTGGACCAAAAAGGGAAAATTCGATGAAGAAAAGGGAAAAAAATTTTTTTCCCGGGGTTTCCCCCAATTAAATTTTTCCATGGGGGCATTGGGCCCCGGGGGAGACATTTCCCAAAGAAAGGCCCTTTAATTTAGGTTCCCCGCGGGGGTATTCAAAAAAAGGTTTATGGGTATTTTTTGGGAACCTTTTCTTTTATTTCCGTGATTTTTCCACTTTGAATTTCTGATTCCAATGTTTTGTTAAATGTTCAAATTTAAATTTTTTGGCCTGCCCAAAAAAGTTAAAATTTTCATATATAATTTTTTCTTTGGTCGGATCAGAGGTTTTGATAAAAAATGCATTCACACCTTCGGGGCCCTTTCAGGTGAATTTTTACTAATTTCAAAAACCTGATCTGGAACCTTTTTTTAATTCATCCTGCTTCTCTTCTTTAATTCCCCGGGGCGTTTTTAAAAGGGGTAAATTTTTTTTTAAAGTTTTTATAAAGGGGCACTGGGATGCCTGACACGTCTTTTTAAGCAAAATTGTTAAAACCACTCACTCTGGGTATTAGGAAAAGGAGGTGTACCAAACTCTTCTTTGTGTACCTGCTGCTTTTTTTATTTTTCACAGATTTTTAGAGTTGAAAATAATTGATTTCTATTCTAATTTTTCAGTTCTATCTTGCTAGATTAATTTGCAAGATACAAATTTCAACTCTAAAAGCCTCTTTTGTCGCTGGATTGTGCCGTAACTAGAATCTTGTCATAAAGTTGAAACTTGGAATTTGAATTGACCAATCAATGATACAGATAGCTAAATGAACATATCTATTCCCCAAACTACATACTTTATCTCCCCTTATTTACTTATCTAGTTTTATTCTATGTCATTGCAGACGAGCTCTGAACTTCAGGAGTGCAAGTTGGGCAACCTTTTCTTTCGTTACGCTGGAGAAGAGAAATACCTAGACCTGCAGAATGCAGATCTTACCTTGTAGTGCTTGGGACCTCACCAAACCTCTCGCTCCCTGAATTCGTGATTTCATGAATGCCTTCATTTCAATGTGAGTTGAATTTTCATGTTTCGTGTGACAAAATCTTCATTTTGAACGCCTCCATGAATTCAAATGATATTACAAATGCTTGTATTGGCTGTGTACATTCTACAGGGCGTCCCAAAACTAATGAAATCACATTTGAATTAACCAAAATTTTGAAATTGTAACAAAAACCAGCTTGATTCATTTGTAGATTTAAGATTCTTAGCAGGTACTTGTGTTTCTCAGGTAAATGAGGGCTGAGGTTTCCTTGTTACTTGTCACTTATCAGGATAGAACGGTTTTCCCGCTTAATTAAAGTCAAATTGAAGAATTGATGTTTCATACAAAATATCATATCCCTGGGGTCTGATTTTAGCTGTCCTGCCTACTGTCCCGTAATGAATGTGACCGTGGGTTCCTCTCTCGGGGATATCATAAAATTTTCAAACTAAATTCTCAGAAGAACTGAGCTAAAGATAATGTCAGATATGAAGTGATAAAGCTCAAAGTTGTTTTGGCTGACTTTTCCGCCAATTCACTTGAAATCACGGCGAATTCAGGTGAACAAAAATCAAGGTTATACCTTAACTTTCATGTAATAAGGTTGTTTAAATAAATGTTCAACACGTTTGTGTCTATTCCCCAATCCCCATATCATATCTCCCCTCAAATATAATTTGATAAAAAACTGTAATTGCAGTCGAGCCCTGAACTCCGCGTGCAAATTGCAAGATGCAAGTGGAGAAGTACAAGTGGAGCATCCTTTTTTCTTGGATTCGGTAGAGAAGGGAAATAGAGAAGTGATCCACCAAACCTCACTTCCCGAATTAATGATACCATTACACGTGAGTTGAATTTTCAAGTTTCGATTGTGACAATATTCTACATTTCGAATGTTTGTATTGCTTGTATTGACTATCGACTGAAATTATTTATTGAAAACAAATTGAGAAAATGATAACTTTACAAGGTAACCCAAGTCACGTGTCCAAATTTAAGCAGTCAAAATTTTATTTTGCAAAGTGAAATAGCTCAATCTTGATTCGATAGAATCAGCAATGCCATTTTTTCAAGGCCTGCTCCTAACTCCCAAGAAATGAACCTAACTGAAACAATTTAGAAGTAATAATATAATTTTATTTTTGGAACGTAAATCGGAATATTTAACATCTCAAAACACAAAATCATTTTGTGTATTTGCTGTTTCATAAAAATGAGGCTATTTAAAATGTGTTCATGAGTCTTGGGACACCCTGTATAATAGGTGTATGCCATTCATGGATATTTTGAGGGCTACTTGTCAACACTTTTCTCATTTTACAAACTTACACACTTTTTTTACACACTTGCACACAACCCCTTACACACTTACACACTCGCGGTAAAATTTTTTACACACTTACACACTCCTTTTACACACTTACACACAACCCCTTACACACTTACACACTCGCGGTAAATTTTTTACACACTTACACACTCTTTTTACACACTTACACACAACCCCTTACACACTTACACACTCGCAGTAAATTTTTTTACACACTTACACACTCTTTTTACACACTTACACACAACCCCTTACACACTTCCACACTCGCAGTAATTTCTTTACACATTTACACACGATCTTTTTACACACTTACACACAACCCCTTACACACTTCCATACTCGCAGTAATTTCTTTACACATTTACACACTCTTTTTACACACTCTTTTTACACACTCTTTTTACACACTCTTTTTACACACTTGCACACAATCGCGTACACACTTAAAAACTTGCGGTAAATTTTTGACACGCTTACACACTCAAACTCACACACTCGATTTACACACTTACACACTCTCGCTTACACACTTAAACGCTCTTTTTACACACTCACACACTCGCACTTACATACTTACACACCGGCACTTGATTTTTTTACGCACTTACACACTCTTTTTACACACTTACACACAACCCCTTACACACTTACACACTCGCAGTAAATTTTTTTTACACACTTACACACTCTTTTTACACACTTACACACAACCCCTTACACACTTCCACACTCGCAGTAATTTCTTTACACATTTACACGATCTTTTACACACTTACACACAACCCCTTACACACTTCCATACTCGCAGTAATTTCTTTACACACACACTTTTTTACACACTCTTTTACACACTCTTTTTACACACTTGCACACAATCGCGTACACACTTAAAAACTTGCGGTAAATTTTTGACACGCTTACACACTCAAACTCACACACTCGATTTACACACTTACACACTCTCGCTTACACACTTAAACGCTCTTTTTACACACTCACACACTCGCACTTACATACTTACACACCGGCACTTGATTTTTTTACGCACTTACACACTCTTTTTACACACTTACACACTAGCCCTTACACAGTACACACTCTTTTTACACACATACACACTGACGCTTGATTTTTTTACACATTTACACACTAGCCCTTATACACACATACACACTCTTTTTACACACTTAAACACTCTTTTCACACACTTACACACTAGCACTTCATTTTTTACACACTAGCCCAGGGTGGATCCAGGCTGAAAAAAGTGGCGGGGTTGTTGGCAAGGAAAACGAACCAGCCACCCACATCCAAACAATTTTAATTTTTTTTCTCAGACCTATTTTTAAGATTTCTTCGGCCCACCTGCTTTGCTTGCAAAAACAAAAACAAATGCAAGGAACAGATTTTTTATTTTGAATCACAATCCTTATTGATCTTTCTGAGTGCCGCAGGCCAAAATTTTGAAAATCTTATATCGAAGATACCATGTATAATTTAATAACGACATCCGTTGGCGAAAATTTTTAATTCAAATCTGTGGCTGTGACATAATTTGATCACAACAGCCCGCTGCAGGCGAAAATTCCTATATCTGTGAATGTGTGTAAGACCAATTTAGTAACAAAATTTTATCATAAGAGCCTGCTTCGGGCCAAAATTTTCAAGATCTAATATCAATTTGGTAAAGTATAATTTGATTACAACAGCCCGCTGCTCACAACCCCACTCTAAAACCAACAACCCCAAAACCCCACTACAACCCCACAGCAGAAAAAGTGGCGGGGTTGCAACCCCGCAACAACCCCATTGTAGATCCACCAAAGCACTAGCCCTTACACACTAACACACCGTTTTTACACACTTACACACTGGCGCTTCATTATTTACACATTTACACACTGGCCCTTACACACATAAACACTCTTTTTACACACTTCCACACTAACTCTTCATTTTTTACACTTACACACTCGCCCTTACATTGGCGCTTCATTTTTCAACACACTTAAACACTTTTTCCATACTTACACACTCTCGCTTACACACTTACACGCTCTTTTTACACACTCATACACTTGCACTTACATACTTACACACCGGCGCTTGATTTTTTTACGCACTTACTCTTTTACACTCTTTTTACACACTTACACACTGGCTCTGATTTTTTACACACTTACAAACTTATGTTTTTACACACTAGTCCTTACACACTTACACACTCTTTTTACAAACATAAACACTGACGCTTTTTTACACATTTACACACTAGCCCTTACACTCTTATACACACTTACACACTCTTTTTACACACTTACACACTCTTTTTACACACTAACACACTCTTTTCACACACTTACACACTAGCGCTTCATTTTTTACACACTTTCACACTAGCCCTTAACACTAACACACCGTTTTTACACACTTACACACTGGCGCTGCACTTTTTATACATTTACACACTCGCCCTTACACACGTACACAGTGGCGCTTTATTTTTCAACACACTTACACACTTTTTTACACACTTACACACTCTCGCTTACATACTAACACACTGGCGCTTGATTTTTCACACACTTACAAACTCCTGCTTACACACTTATACACACTCTTTTTACACACTTACACACCGGCGCTTACTTTTTTACTAACTTGCACTCTTGCCCCTACACACTTTCTTAAATTTAAGGACGAGTGTGTACGTGTTTAAAAACGTGTAAGTACAAAATTTGGCAAATGACTACATCAGCGCCGACGACCGCCGATGAAAAGTTGCCGGTTTCCCATCGGCGCCGATCAGCGCCGATCGGCGGTACCGCCGATCGGCGCCTAGCCGGCGCTGATCGGCGCTGATCAGCGCCGATCAGCGCCGGACCATCGCCGAGTCGGCGATTTTGTAATGTGGTCATTTGCCGAAAATTTCAGGGCTAGTGTGTAAGGGCGAGTGTGTAACTGTAAGTGTGTAAGACGTAAGTGCAAGTGTGTAAGTGTGTAAGAAAATTTTAGTGCGTGTGTGTAAATGTGTCAGCGCGAATGTGTAAGTGTGTAAGGGCGAGTGTGTGTAAAAAGTGTGTTAGTGTAAAATAGATTTTAGTGAAAGTGTGTAAGAGGTTGTGTGTAAGTGTGTGAAAAGAGTGTGTAAAAAATTACGGCTAGTGTGTAAGTGTGTAAGCGGTTGTGTGTAAGTGTGTAAAAAGAGTGTGTAAGTGTGTAAAAAAAATTACCGCGAGTGTGTAAGTGTGTAAGGGGTTGTGTGTAAGTGTGTAAAATATTTTAGGGCTAGTGTGTAAGTGTGTAAAAAGAGTGTGTAAGTGTGTAAAAAATTTACGGCTAGTGTGTAAGTGTGTAAGCGGTTGTGTGTTAGTGTGTAAAAAGAGTGTGTAAGTGTGTAAGGGGTTGTGTGTAAGTGTGTAAAAAATTTTAGGGCTAGTGTGTAAGTGTGTAAGAGGTTGTGTGTAAGTGTGTAAAAAGAGTGTGTAAGTGTGTAAAAAATTTACGGCTAGTGTGTAAGTGTGTAAGCGGTTGTGTGTTAGTGTGTAAAAAGAGTGTGTAAGTGTGTAAAAATTTTAGGGCTAGTGTGTAAGTGTGTAAAAACGACTGTGTAAGTGTGTAAAAAATTTTAGGGCTAGTGTGTAAGTGTGTAAGAAGTTGTGTGTAAGTTTGTAAAAAGAGTGTGTAAGTGTGTAAAAAATTTACGGCTTGTGTGTAAGTGTGTAAGCAGTTGTGTGTTAGTGTGTAAAAAGAGTGTGTGCGTAAAATAGTGTGTGTAAAAGAGTGTGTAAAAAAAAAATTACGGCGAGAGTGTGTAAGTGTGTAAGCGGTTGTGTGTAAGTGTGTAAAAAGAGTGTGTAAGTGTGTAAAAAAATTACGGCGAGTGTGTAAGTGTGTAAGGGGTTGTGTGTAAATGTGTAAAAAGAGTGTGTAAGTGTGTAAAATTTACCATGAGTGTGTAAGTGTGTAAGGGGTTGTGTAAGTGTAAAAGGAGTGTGTAAGTGTGTAAAAAATTTTACCGCGAGTGTGTAAGTGTGTAAGGGGTTGTGTGCAAGTGTGTAAAAAAAGTGTGTAAGTGTGTAAAATGAGAAAAGTGTTGGCAAGTACTATTGGATATTTTGAGAAATCCGTAAAATTAAAATTCTAATTAAATCATCATAATAATTTATTTACTGAACTGCTCTGTTGAGGTACAGCTTTTGAATAATATTGATAAAAGTTACTTTCAGATGATTATGTTGATGTTGTCGACAGAATAGTCCTTTCGAGTCTGACAGACGACACAGACGGCAGATTCAGATTGTGACTCTTGCTTTCGGTCAGTAAGAATTTCGACCAAAAGTGAACCAAATCGTGCTCATAAATCTGCGTTATTATATTTTATTACTTATTCTTCTTACAAATCATGAAATAAGAAAGTTCCTCGCAGACTAGGATAACTCATAATAACTCATAATAACTACAAATTAGAAAATGTTATCTATGCCATGGTTATCAAAATTATATCTCAAAAATAAGCACGTAGACCCTCAATTTTCTGATGGTTACTGAAAGATAATGAACAACCCTGCAAAATTATAGGAAATTTCAATGGTGGGAACATGCCAAAATTCGACTTTTGGTCATTTTTGAGCCATTTTCGTCATTATTTCCTTGCGTTTGACATCTCGAAAATCAGAACATAGACCAATTTTCTATGGTTTCTGAAAGATAATGATAAGATGAACATCCTTTCAGAAAATTTCAAAGGTGAGAACATGCCCAAGAATCGACTTTTGTCACTTTGAACCACTTTCGTCGGTATTTCTTTGCGTTTGGCATTATCTGCAATTAGCATCAACCTCCCCAAATGAACATCCCTGCAGTTCAGAAAATTTCAATGGTGGGAACATGCCCAAAATCGACTTTTTAATCATTTTGAACCATTTCGTTGGTATTTCCTTGCGTGTGACCTTATTTCTCGATAAAAAGCACATGGATCCTCAATTTTCTTGACGGTTTCTGAAAGATAATGATAAGATGAACATTCCTACAAATTTTCAGAAAATTTAACGGTGCGAACATGCCCAAGAATCGATTTTTTGTCATTTTGAACCACTTTCGTCGGTATTTCCTTGCGTTTGGCATTATATCTCGAAAATTAGTACATAAACCTCCCAAATAAGCATCCCTGCAAATTTCAGAAAATTTCAATGGTGGGAACATGCCCAAAATTGACTTTTTGTCATTTTGAACCACTTTCGTCGGTATTTCCTTGCGTTAGGCATTATATCTCAAAAAGCACACATGGATCCTCTCAATTTTCTTGGTGGTCTTTGAAAGATAATGATAAGATGATCATCCCTACAAATTTTCAGAAAATTTAACGAAAGTGAACATGCCCAAGAATCGATTTTTTTAAGTCATTTTGAACCACTCGTCGGTATTTCCTTGCGTTTGGCATTATATTCAAAATTCAGCAGTCCTTAACCTCCCATTTTCTTGGTAGTTTCAGAAATAATGATCAAATAAGAACTCTGCAAAATTTCAGAAAAATTTCAATGGCGGGAACATGCCCAAAATCGACTTTTTGTCATTTTTTGAACCACTTTCGTTGGCATTTCCTTGCGACCTGACCTTATCTCGAAAAAGCATAGATCCTCAATTTTCTTGGTGGTTTCTGAAAGATTATGATAAGATGAACATTCCTAAAAATTTTCAGAAAATTTAACGGTGCAAACATGCCCAAGAATCGATTTTTTGTCATTTTGCACCACTTTCGTCGGTATTTCGCGTTTGGCATTATATTATATCTCGAAAATTAGCATATAAACCTCCTCCCAAATAAGCATCCCTGCAAATTTCAGAAAATTTCAATGGTGGGAACATGCCCAAAATCGACTTTTGTCATTTTTTGAACCATTTTTCGTTGGTATTTCCTTGCGTGACCTTATTTCTCGATAAAAAACACATGGGTCCCCAATTTTCTTTGGGGGTTTTTTGAAAGATAAAATTAGATGATCATCCCAAATTTTTAAAAAATTCGGGGAACATCCCAAGAAACGTTTTTTTTTTAAAAATTTTTTTTTTTGGGAAATCCCTTACAAAATTTCGGGGAAAAAAATTTCTGAATCCCAAAATTTTTTTGGGGCTTTTTGTTTTTTTAACCACTTTCGTTACATTTCCTTGCGTGGCCCACCAAAAAAAGATCCTCAATTTTCTTGGGGGTTTTTTAAAAGATTTTGATAAAATGAAAATCCCCCAAAATTTCGAAAATCTAAGGGGGAAAAAACCCAAAAATTGAATTTTTTTTTTTTAACAACCACTTTTGTTGTATTTTTTTCCATTGTTTATATATCTGAAAAAAATGCCCCCTTTTTTAAATTTTGAAAAAATTAAAAAAAACCCCCACAAAAATTTTAAAAATTTCCCCTTTTTATTTTTTTTCATTTCCCCTTCTTTTTATATCTCGAAAATTAGTAAAGCACAGAATAGTTTAGCAATCAAGATTTTAAGATTTGACTGTCACTGACATAATTCAGAACACTGATCCGTGTGTGTAACAAGCAGCAGAGCATCTTTCGACTCCCGGGAATTTGCCCCACTGGTCACAGAAAATGAGAAAATATTGACTTGTATGGAAGGCGCCGGACAGCTTATGTCTTACCAATGCCACGTAAGCTTGTGCATCAAATTTTGTAAAAACCTAAGGCGGCGCTAAAAACACGTCAACGCCGAAAGTTACTCAACGCAGATTAGGTTGTGGTGTATGTCATGAATTCATGACAACAGTTACCATTGATATTTGTTCCTTGCCATTTATGAAAATTGTGTGACACATCAGAGTTCATCAGAGATGATGCGAAAACATTGGGAGCTAGTAGGGTGCCGTGTGCACTTATTTATTGTTGAACATCAACGCACATCTTTGTTAATTATTGATATTAATTAATTTGGCTCGATGGGCTATGGCCGAGAGATCATCAATAGAATTACATGAATTCTGTGTTCTTTTGACTGTTTGAAAGTTCTCATCTGCTATTTTCTTGTATTTGAAAACGTTATATCTCTCGGTTTCTGGATAGTTTTAAATACTGCCTTAAGGGCTTTTGTTTCGTTATTTTACTAAGGTACTGTGAATGAACACAGCGTGCCTGTGCTTCTTGTGTGGCATAAGAGGCATTACAACAACCTAGAGATATAATTGCCCTCGGCTTTTCAAAACCATGAAGCTTTTATCGGTGTGATTATGTGATATGAAAAACTTTTGAGCAAATGCTGTAGTAACGAGGTTATGAAATATTTAATTCCTTTGAGAATGAAGTTTTCAATCTGTTAATTGTCAATTTGATCTACCGAATTACAATCAAAATCGACGTGGCTTTTGATGTAAAATCAATGAATACGCGGATTTTCTCTAAATCTCGTTTGTCGATAGTTTGAATTTCACCGCGCATTGTTTTGCGCCGCGCGCACGTACGCACAAAACCGGAGCCAGAAATAGGGGTGTCGTATCGACACCCCTGGTTAGGGGAAACGTTGGCCGTCCCCTTCGCTTTCGGCGCGCGCGCGCCGCGTGTCCGCGTCAGACAACATCTGACAATTTCTAAGCCCGCATAGGTGTGTGTACGCGCCGCGCGCTTCCCTACGGGACACACACCTGTTCTGAGGAAGCGCGCCGCGCGACGATAACAGGGATATACGCGTTTAGCAAATCTGACAAGCAAGCGCTGGGCGGCGCGCGCACGCACAGTTATACTATTTACACTAATTTGACGGACTTTAAAAGAAAAGTGCACGGTAAAAATATGCATAATAATATGATCAACAATGGATATTTAGCACGCGGAAAATTCGTTATAGTACAAATGAACTGCTATGATCAGTAAAAATAGAAGAGTAGACCTAAATAAATCAATCCTATCTTATTTTATTGGAAATTTCTTTCTCTAAAAATTTCTTTCTCACTTTTTATGCTGACTTTTTTCAACACATATTTGGAAGAAAGTAAAACTTTCCATCCACTATTGTTAAAATGTATAATATTCTTTCATAATTCTGACTTTAGATGGGGCCGGGATACCTTATGATCGAGGTATATAATAATTGTGAAGCATTAGATTGTGGAAGATATAACGTGTTGAAACGAAGGATGATGTTTATTAGATGATTTTCATAGAACGAATCATGTATAATTATTATACTTATACTTAATCCCACTGGATAATCATTCCATCGAGAGAAAGATATTTTAGTCTTAAGTCTGCAAGTCGGTAGATTTTTGATTAGTGCTTTTTCAAAGATTGGTTAAATTTAGAGTTAAGTTAATTTTTTAATGAAGAAAATATAAATAAAATATCAATTCAAATTGTTTTCTTCTTTCTTCATTCTTCTTTTAGTATAACTTAAAAGTAGACGACTTCAGTTCTTTGATGAGAGTTATTACCAATGTCTCATACTGTAACAATCTATGAGCATTCATAGTCTTGAGCCTGGGGAATGAGATTGAATGAAATGTTCGAGAGCAATGACTTGTAGTTAAGTTAATTGAATTGAATTAAATTGAATTGTATCTTGGTCTCACAAATAGGATTGTTTAACATGAATTAACTAGTTATTGTGATTTTTGATGGTTTGATAGCATTATTTTTCTTATTATTATGTTATTGCATGTATACTTCAGCAGACATGTTCAACCTGTAAGAATCATGGACACCAGGGCTCATGCCATGTACAGCATTTTGTCCTTTCTGACTTCTAAAACATTTGGCTCATGTGAAACATGAGTGCAATCTTTTGGGGCTCTGATTGTATTAATATAACCCTTTAAATCCGAAATGCTCCACAAGGACTACTGAGCCCAACTTGTTGTAACACTCACTTGGCAGTATCTCACTCAGCCTATAGTATCTCACTCAGCTTGAGTATTCATCTTAGTGGGTTTGTGCCCTCTGCCTATGAATTACCTACTTGATTTTTAAAACAAATTCTGCACCATCATACATTTATTTGGCACTAAAGCATTAAAAATTTGCTACATGGATACTTGCTGATATGAAATAACTGATTCATTGATATCACCTTAAATGAAAAGTCATTCTTGTGTGTGTAAGCATATGATTGTTATATTGTATTTGTGATCAGGATGCAAGCCACTTCACATTTTGAATGTAGCAAGTTAAAGGACACATTGTACCCAAGAATCCATCAATTGCTCTGCTATACTTCTGATTTTTCCCTCCCCATTGGCCTTTTTGTGAATACAAAAAGGCAAATGAGAGGGTTGGCAGAGATCGTGGTTTGGGAAGGTGAGAATAGGGATATGTGTATATCAGGTCCAGATTTGCAATAGAACTACTTTAATTTCTGGAAAGTGCCCGGATTGCTCCTTTATAATATCAGTGGCGAAAATGTCCCTCCATCCATCTGTCCATCCGTCCGTCTGTCTGTCCGTCCATCCCCTTATCATAAATCTTCAAAATCACGAATTTTATAATCATTGGCTGTCGGTTGTCAAAACTTAAGTCTCACTTGGTCCATCCATGGAAAATGATCAAATTCTCTAAGATTATGATAAATTCTAAATTGGAGGGCTGTTGAAGGATTCATGACTTAAAATCTTAGAAGTGAGTTGGGCAATGGATTGAGGGATAGGATGATAAGGCTTTGGTGTTGTTTTAGTTTTAGTACCAAACTGTATCACTATTCGACTGTATACTGAATTTGACTAAGTTCAAAAAAATATGGTGGGTCATTGTGATTTGTGAAAGATGAATGATTCTTTTCCAAACGAGTGAAACAGAAAGCATGAAAGTTGAAATTTTGAAGATCAGATGAAAAGTGACATCAGAAGTCAAGTGATATCAACAGTCAAGAAAATACAGCGCGTGAAAAACGGTTACAGAATCTGATGCCAAATGTAAACAAATTCAACAAAATGGCACGAAATCTACAACGAACTGATTACAACAACTTGGTACATAAGAACACGTGTGCAAGAATTTCAGAAGAAATGGCACGTGCCAATGCATGTTCTCGGTGGTCGCACGCAGCATTGGCGCAATATTTATACTCCTACTAGGAATGCCTGTTGTAGAATGATGCTAAGGTTACATCAAGCACCACCGGGGGAGGGAAATTAAGCGCCTACATACGGATACATCCCACAAACAGGAATTGAAGAATTAAGCCCGCAGGCGCAATTCTTGTTATGATGTGAAATGATATAAAATGAAAAAAAGTCATATCAGCAAGAAGCTCCCTGGAAATTACAAATCGTTTTATACCTATTATATTATGAATGTTTATTATGATGGCTTAATACCATTACTTATTTGTTCAACTATATTATTGAATCAATTAATTTATACAATCAAATTTGAGCCATGAGAATCAAAGAGATTCTGAGAACCAGCAATATATCATGGAGTCCCAACAATGTACATCCCATTTACATTGCTGCTGGTACCAGTGCAAAGCAGCTTGATGCTTCTTTCAGGTAAATAACTAAATAGCCTACCAATCATACCAATCTAAAAGTATCTGTTAGAATTTGAATTTGAATTTGAGAATAACTTTTACAGAAGTACAGAACAGAATTACATATAAATTTTCCCGCTAATTTAATTGTACCTTCTACTACCAGTTAGAATATCAATATCATGATGGAGTTTGTTAGATTTTGCAGTCAAAAGGTTTTCTAATGTAGATTCTACCTGCTTTCCTATCCAATCCTGGAACTTGCAATCTGGGTGCAGCAATTGAAGCAAAATCTATGGAATGCTTAAATATTCAAATTCTAAAACAAATGACATTCTAAATTACCTACTTACTTAATGATGATATTTCAGCTCTTCTTGCTCATTGGAGATATTTGAAGTTGAAACCTCAACCAAAGGATGGGGCATGCCTCTTAAGGGATCTCTCTCTGTTCCCTCTAGGTTGAGTTAATAGAATCTATTACTAATTGGCTGTCATTTATCCTTTTATCAAATGATTTTTATATATCTTTATTAGTCTAGTTTTTGTTATAATAATTATGTAGCTGCTAACTTTACTGACATCACTTGGTACCCTATCAAGCAACAAGGACGACAATAAAAGAATAACTGAATATTCTGAATGTTTGTGACATTTACCACTTGAAAATAACAATAACCATTGTGCTAGGGCATACATATGGGGCAGAGAGCAATTTTTATTTCACAGAAATTATTGGGTCTACTGAATAATACCTCCTGTGGTGCATTGATTCTTATATTTAAAATTTAAAAATAGAACAACCTATCATTTTAATTGACAGAGACTGTGTATCCAACTTAGATGAAAAAGATAGTCAAACCAATTATAGCTTTATACTTGATAGTGTGATTAGTGTATTGAAATGTCTGCTTATACTCTTATAGATATAAATGATAACGCATATGCATCTTCAAAGGTCGAAAACAACAGGTTGAAAATTAGGTCGAAAAGAAGGTCGAAAGGACATGTAGAATTTTACTGTGCCCCAGTCTGGATGGTTTTCACAACAGAACCTATCTTTTCCTCATCTCTTGAAGCATGATCTGCAATTTCTGAGCCAAGAAGGGTCTTTATTAAGGCCTTTCTACCTACCTTTTCAACCTACTTTTCGACCTACTATTCGACCTACTATTCGACCTGTTGCTTTCAACCTATGAGCACACATATCAGTAAGTTTGATATAATAGATAAAAACCATATTCAAATCAAGTCAACCATTTGTAATAATCATTTGATGTAACTTTTTATTTTTACAGATTCAATGTGATAGAGTGGGGGAGTGCTGAGAGAGAAATGGGTCTGATTGCTGGTGGAGGTGACAATGGTACTGTGTCTTTGTGGGACCCTAGCAAAATAATCAGGTTAGTACATTGTGATTGGTCATGATGAATTTTTCAACTGCCCAATTACATGATAATGTAATTATGTAACTTTTTATGTGAATTCTTACTAATATTGCCACTGAAACATTTGAATTACAGCTTCTGTAAAAGTTATTTCACAAATTATTGAATATTTGCATAAAAATCAATAAGCAATGAATTTAATAGAGTTCGTTTTCCCAGTGGCGAAGAGTCAGCAACAGTGTGTGAATTACCCAAGCATTGTGGTCCTGTCAGATCCCTCGACTTCAACCTCCTCCTTTGGTGCTAGTTCCAGTGAAATTCATGATTGTTGATGTAAATAACCCTGGAGTGCCTGACCCTATCAACTCTGTTAGAAGCAGTGATTCATGGCTCATTCATTCGATTTTCCCTGTAGTAAATTCGATCGGGGACCTACAGCAGCACTAAGCTCACTTGAATGATCAATAAAGGAGGTACAAGAGTTTTATAAAGTTGATCATTTTATATTAGTAAAACTTATCAACTAACCTACAGTATTACATGAATAAAGTCAAAATTTGAATGTTTGAGATACATATTTTTGTTGATTAATGTTTATATTCACGCTGAGGTGCTCAGCGTGACAGCAAATCACAATGTATTTTAGAGGGACCAAAATTTCGATTGTACCGAAAAAACTCAAAATATTTAAAATATCTGGTGCAAAGCTCGTTTGAAATATTAATTTTTATTCATGACTGAAAATGACAATTTTATGATCATTCAATTATTAATTTTTACAGCACACGAATTCAAATATATTTTCTAAGCCTAAATTATCATGAAACATTAAAAATGATCTAGGACCAAATAAAACTTACATGTCCCCCATGTTATATCGTCAAACATTTCTTAATCCAATAGATTTCAACTCTAAAATTGAGTTGGAATTGACAATCCGTTTCTATAATCTTATACATACAGGTAGTGAGTACCTATTCACTACTCTAATCAGTGACTTACATTACATATGGGCTAATAAATTAGGCAAAACTAACGTAGGTAAATGAATGGTTGTTAAATTCCTGCAACTTATTAAAAATTCTTTCCACTTTTCTATTTATGTACAATATATATTTTTTCAAGTACATACTCTACCGGTTGAATTGTGAGGTATCTCAACGCTTCTTGTCTTCTTTTCAGTTTCGGTGGAGCACCTTTCAGATTTTCATGCCATATTGAAGTATTGTTTCTCTTTGTTGATTTATCATGTGCACTCATTCAAGTCCACATTGCAGATCCAAACTGCCATGATTCCTGTTCACATTGTAGTTGGTAAAATTTTTAGTCTCAAAGAGTAAAATAAAGTATCATTAAGCATTCAAAATCAATCATATTTTCAAAAATTCTTAAGCGATCAGTGAATGGGATTCAATCAATCAAAAACAGTAATAGGATTCCTTGAAATGATATTATAGAAACAATTGCACAAAGCTGAGTGCAATAATTCAGTTCATAATAAATAAAAGTGAAAAATCTCTTCAGCACTAAAAATAGGGTAGTCAACAATTGAAATATAATAATTGGAGAAACATTATATCCAATCAAGTAAATTATACTGAAAAAATGTGAAGTGTCACTGGCGTCAAAACGAAAATACAATATAGCAATATGAGTAATTTTTTTCGAAGGATATTTTATGGTCCTATAACATAGACCTAGGGATTGTATAATTGTTATTTGTCACTCCTTTTAATGCCCGCAGGTGAACAGGATTAATCATCCAGTACTAGGTGCCATAATACAACACATTAAAGGACCAATACACTATACTGAAGGTGCCGATTTTATTTTACTACCAGCTTCATTTCATGAAATTATGCAGATTAGTGAAAACCCGAGCTCTCTATCTGCTTTCTACACTGAGTTACAGCGATATTAAGTGTACGTAATTTGATCATGCTGCTACGTCATAAATCACTGATTCGCAGGAAGAGGAATGTATCACGCACTGCGTAATATCATAGTTTACATTAGAACGTAGTCGGAAATCAATGTTTGCTTGTCATGTATTTTTCCACCGAGATAACTAATATTTTTGAGGGACAATAATTACATAGTTTGGAATTGATATTAATTACTAGGGATCAACTAACTAATTAGGTAATAGTATATTTGCATTACTGATTAATAAGGTATATCAAATCAATGGAAGTGAGCAACTGAGCACATTAGCTTTATGAATAGCTGAATAGCACCGCACAGACAGATAATTAACTCCTACTGCTCTAGTGTTTTACTGGCTCCACTTCTAAAATCAGTTCAGAACTCAGGTTCCTAGAGCTAGAGAATGAACACTGTAGAGTGTAGGTACTGGTCTGGAGTCCATGGAATCCACTTAGATTCATTCTTCAGAGTATTCAATGGACATGTCAAATTTATCGTCATTGTACTATTGAACTTATGATTTCGAATGTCCCTCATTGGATTCGATCATTCACCGTTAGTTTCAATCCTATCAGATGGCTTTATAATTACGTACTTGGGCCCTTCAGAAATTTTGAATTATAGGACTTATGATGTTCATCGGACCACCATTACCATAATCACATCAATATTAGCTGTATTTTCTTAGCCCAGTTAGATTTGCCCAGAAGATACATTGGGTTTTTTTTAAGAAATTAAAAAAGTTAGAAACATCTTAATATTGCAATGAAGGTTGTCAATAAATCAATTAAGCATTGTCAACCCATTACTATACTTAATTGGACCAATTTTTTGGGAATTTGGGATGTCAGATGGGCTCACAATTGGACAAGTTTATAGCCATCTATGATCATGGGATATTTCCCCGCCCATTTTTTGGGTAACCGACGAATCTTGAAAGTGACTAAAAGATCAATATAGTACATTGATACCTACAATCTTACAATATAAAAGACAAAATGGTTGCTAATTTTACACTGCCTATAATATGTATCATCCAGAAGCATTTGCTTCATTATTTTTCAAAGATGTTACCAAATTAGATAATTAGCACAATACTAGGAACCAGTTGATATCATCCATAATCACTAATTTGAGTAAACTGCACCCCTGAACCAAAACAAAACAACACAACACACACATCATCATACAGTGTTTATACAGCGCTCAGAGGCGGAGCAGCACTAATTGTAATCGATAGCAGTGATTTATGACGTATCACAGCGGAATACAGAGTTACACTTTACACGCTTGTATCTCAGAAATTATATCACGTAGAGAGATCGGAATTTCACTGAAGTGTAAGTAATAAATTGCTGCGTAATATTGAATGATTAATCATTTAATTTTTTAAACTCGATTCTATAGTGTATTGGTCCTTTAACTTGTACCTTGTGTGATAATGAAACTGGAAGGTGTAATGTGTTAAGTGTTACCTAAGCCAAAAGGTGCAAGAGCTTGTCTGCTAAATTCAATTCAATTAAATTCAATTATAATTTTTTACAGCACAAAACTTGACATATATTTTTCTCTGGGTTATAATGAAGAATCTGGGAGGCACCTAGTCAAATTTAAAATCTGTTAATAGGGCCTCCCATCAAGGACTATAAGTATAATAAGGATAAATAATCATATATATGCAAAGACGGTGGCATAGTTACCAAACTATAATCATAGTTGAAAAAACCATCGCTGGGCATTTAGTGAATCAAGAAATCAGGGAAATCAAGAAAATAGTAAGTTTCATTTCATTTATATCGAACATCTTGATCAATTCTGGTCTTCCGAATGCTGACCCAAAATTTTTTTAAAAATGAATGATGAATTCAAATGCTATAAATGCTGCACCACCACAAATTTTTAGCCAATGAAAAATTTATTCTTGAGCCATAGTTCCCATAAATGCAAACTTTTTGCGACACTAATGTACAGCAACATATGCGAATTATACTTTTATTTCTTGGAACTACAGTTCAAAAATGCTTTTATCGATATGTGATTTAAATTTCAAATAACTAAAATGAGCATATCATTGCTAAATGTTGCCCATTTGAGACAAATGTCACCATTTTGACATAATGATCATACACAACCCACAGTGGCCATCGATTCTTGAAATTCAAATGGACAATTCCAGCTTTATGCAAAAAAACAGCATTTTGTGGTTTCAATGGGAGAAAACGATTTCAAATCAATGAAATTATGCTTTTTATTGCGAAACTACCTATGACTGAAGACCCAAGAGATAGGCGACCTTAGAATAAATTAGCCAAATGCCACTATATCAGCTGTTCCAAGTTATTTCGACAATTGGTAAATGGGCTCAAATCATAAAGGAAACTTGATGAAATTAATGGAGTTATTCCGGATGTGAATGCAAATGGTAGGTAAAAACGGGTCGAAATCTTATTTTTGTGCAACAAAATGAGTTTTTCATTCATTTACAGGCTCCCAAACATCAAGATGGGACTGATTTTGATCACCAGCCTGATCTAACATGCTTTATGAATATTTGATAGTAATAATAACTTTTTGAGAAATAATTAGAACCTATAGCTTGCTCAAGAGTGAATAAGTACCAACCTATAAAACAATAAAAATCCAAAATGACATCAGCAAATCGCTTGAAAGAACGGTAGGTACAAATCCTAACAACTTTTGTCATGTATGATGTAGGTACCTAGGTAATCTTTATGCTTTTATGCTCTAATCTGCTAATCTGACAAATAAATCTGTTGACCACAACACTAGGGTGAATCATAAGGAATTAGATCCATAATGGATAAGGGGAATTATCTTCAGGGGGAATGTACCAAGAAACGCAGCAGTGCTGTATGGTAATCAAAGCATCGAAGTATGAGTAACAATTAATTGAATTGATGGTGAAAGTTAGAATACTCCCGGACCTTATTAAGTGATGATATCATCATTCCATTACCCCAATTCTTTTATAAAATCTACAGTGCATTAGAATTGGTTTACACGTATGTGTGCTCATCAGTCGAAAGCACCTTGGCAAATGTGCAATAAAAAAAGGTAGCATAAGGGTGAAATCGAATAGCTGAATAGGTACAAGTTTCTACGCCTATTCAACTTAACCTTAAAGCCTTTAAAGGTTAAAACTTGCTTCATGAGTCTGAAATGTCGCATATGCTCCTTACTTGAAAAAATGTGACCCTAATGGGCACATGCCGTTCATGCAATACCTTTCAATTTAGAATTATTGCCAAATCACCGGTAAAGCTGTAATTCTTGGCATATTAGCTAACGGGCAATTCCAGAATTATATGCAAGGTACTTATATGAAAGCTTGTCAGTAAATTATCAAGATGATTTGGGCCAAAGCAACTGGAAAAACCCAAAATTGGCTTTCAAATAATTGAAATTCACTCGAAAATAATTATGCCAACAATTGCAGCTTATAGCAGCCAGGTCATAATATTACTTGATTAGATCCTGATCCTGAAAGATGAATGAAATCAAAATCACGTCATAACTTCATTTGCAGCTCAGAATTGAAGAGACTTCTAAACAATGACCAAGGTTCAAACTCCTTCCGTATCATAAAAATGAAATAGGTATATGGTTAAGTAGCATATATCATGTCCAGACGAATTTCACAACACCCAGACAAACAAGAAATGAGTATAAGGGACAGTTTAATTTGACTTCTCTATTTACTTTAGTACTTTCAAGCAAGTAAAGAAACAGAATACAAATCAATATTCAATCTACATCTATATTGATTGAAAACGCAATTCTGTAGGTACTTGTCAATTTCCAATAATTTGAATTGAATCATACCCATTCTCATTGGAACCAGCACATAAATTTCCAAAATTAATGGTTTATGGGAATTGGGACCGATGACTGATGACAATCCATCCAATATAAGTAACATGAGTAAATTAAGATAGTTATAAAAGCATGAACTAACAGATATCTGCATGAAATGAATGATCTAAATTGATTATTGAAAACAACCTCAAGAAAAGGCACATAAAATACTTGAACGATATTGATAGCACATCACAGCTCGGTGTTCAGAGAGGAGTGAATACTGGATAATGATTGGTCAAACTCAATCTTTGATCCAACCCGAATCCTGAAAATGAAGAAATCAATCAAATGTAAAAACGAACAAATCAACGGAGCGCGCGGCGTATAAACGCTTCAAAATAGGGGGTAAATTTGACCCCGTAAATACCGGGGTCAAATTTGCTCCGATGCCCCTGAATTTATAGCCCTGTGCTGGGGAAGCGCGCCGCGCGAGCCACACAGGGATATACGTGTTTAGCAATCACGTGACGTCACAGGAATTGATCCAACGCGATCGTTTCCTCGATGACTATTTTGAAGGTCGCGCGCGGCGTAAGTGTATTGTCTATTGCCGCTGACTTTAGGTGTGTGTACGCGCCGCGCGCTTCCCTACGGGAAGCGCGCCGCGCGACGATAACACTATAACAGGGATATACGCGTTTAGCAAACCGCGCTGACAGCCTGACACCAACCGCTTCGCCAGACGTTGTCTGCCCCATATTTTTTTCAAATATGGGGTGTCCCGACTCTACGAGTCGGGGCGCGCGCATTAGGGGGCCACTGGGGCCAGGCAACGCCTGGCAATCGCGGCTGGCGTCAGCGGGTCATACATCGTTATCGTACGACAAGATGAAGAAGCGCGACGATAACAGGGGTATACGTGTTTAGTTGTCTGACGTTGACAGACCCTCTCGAGAATCAGCGCCCCGCTGACGCCAGCCGCTTCGCCTACACACTCGCGCTTACACACACACTCGCAGTAAATTTTTTTACACACTTACACACTCTTTTTGCACACTTACACACAACTGCTTACACACTTGCAGTAAAATTTTTTACACACTTACGCACTCTTTTTACACACTTACAGTTACACACAACCGCTTACACACTTACACACTTGCAGTAAATTTTTTACACACTCTTTTTACACACTTACACACTTGCGGTAAATTTTTTTACACACTTACACACTCTGTTTACACACACGCTCGCGCTTACACACCTACACACTCGCGCTTACACACTTTCACACTCACAGTAAATTTTTTTATACACTTACTCACTTACACACTCTTTTTACACACACACAAACACACAACTGCTTACACACTTACACACTTCAGTAAAAAATTTTACACACTTACACACAACTGCTTACACACTTGCAGTAAAATTTTTTACACACTTACACACTCTTTTTACACACTTACACACAACCGCTTACACACAACCGCTTACACACTTACACACTTGCAGTAAAATGTTTTACACACTTACACACTCTCTTTACACACTTACACACAACCGCTTACATACTTACACGTGTGTAAAAAATTTACTGCTAGTGTACACTAGCAGTAAATTTTTTACACACTTACACACTCTTTTTACACACTTACACACAACCGCTTACACACTTACACACTTGCAGTAAATTTTTTTACACATTTACACACTATCTTTACACACTTACACACAACCGCTTACATACTTACACACTAGCAGTAAATTTTTTACATACTTACACACTCTTTTTACACACTTACACACTTGCGGTAAAATTTTTTACACACTTACACACTCTGTTTACACACACGCTCGCGCTTACACGCCTACACACTCGCGCTTACACACTTTCACACTCACATTAAATTTTTTTACACACTTACTCACTTACACACTCTTTTTACACACACACAAACACACAACTGCTTACACACTTACACACTTGCAGTAAAAAATTTTACACACTTACACACTCTTTTTGCACACTTACACACAACCGCTTACACACTTACACACTTGCAGTGAAAAATTTTACACACTTACACACTCTTTTTGCACACTTACACACAACCGCTTACACACCAATAAACACTCGCAGTAAAAATTTTCACACTTACACACTCTTTTTACACACTTACACACAACCGCTTACACACTCTCACACTTACACACTCGCAGTAAAAATTTTTACACACTTACACACTCTTTTTGCACACTTACACACAATCGCTTACACACTTACACACTTGCAGTAAAAAATTTTACAAACTTACACACTCTTTTTGCACACTTACACACAACCGCTTACACACTTACACACTCGCGGTTAAAATTTTATGCACACTTACACTCTTTTTACACACACTTACACACTTACACTCGGGTGGGAAATTTTTAACACACTTACACGCTTTTACACACTTACACACTAGCCCTAAAATTTTTACACACTTACACACTTTTTTTACACACTTACACACTCGCCCTTACACACTTACACACTTGCCCTTACACACTTACACACTAGCCCTAAAATTTTTTATACACTCGCCCTTACACACTTACACACTTGCCCTTACACACTTACACACTAGCCCTAAAAATTTTTTACACACTTACACACTCTTTTTACACACTTACACACTCGCCCTTACACACTTTCACACTTGCCCTTACACACTTGCCCTACACACTAACACACTAGCCCTTAAATTTTTTACACACTCTTTTTACACACATACACACAACCGCTTACACACTTACACACTCGCACTAAATTTTTTTACACACTTACACACTCTTTTTACACACTTACACACAACCCCTTACACACTTACACACTTGCAGTAAATTTTTTTACACACTTACACACTCTTTTTATACACTTACACACAACCCCTTACACACTTACACACTTGCAGTAAATTTTTTTACACACTTACACACTCTTTTTACACACTTACACACAACCCCTTACACACTTACACACTATGGCATAATAGGCCGCGAACTTTAGTTCGCCGCGAACTCGGGCGAACTCAGGCGAACCCGCGCGAACTCCGCGCGAGTTCGCCAGCGTTCGCCGACAGTTCGCCATTTTTTTTCCTTAGCGAACTCCGCTGAAGTTCGCCGAAAGTTCGCCAGACGTTCGCCGAACTCCGGGCGAACTCGAGCGAACTCAGGCGAACCCGCGCGGAGTTCGCCGCAAACTGGCGAACAAGTTCGCCGCGAACTAGTTCGCAGCGAACTTAAAATTTTTGGTTGGCGAACGATTGTTCGCCGGCGAACAATCGTTCGCGGCGAACTAGTTCGTGGCGAACACGTTCGCGGCGAACTAGTTCGTGGCGAACAAGTTCGCGGCGGACTAGTTCGCCGCGAACTAGTTCGCCAAGAACTAGTTTTTTCTAAGTTCGCGGCGAACTAGTTCGCGGCGAACTTCATTACTAATTTTATGCTGCGAACTTGTTTGTCATCAACTATATGTATAACAATTCCCCTGCAAACTGCCAAACTATTTCGCCTCAAACGATTGTTCGCCAACCCAAACCCTAACCCGAACCCAAACCCAACCCCAAACCCTAACCCTAACCCTAACAGTATACTGTTAGGGTTAGGGTTTGGGTTTGGTTAGGTTTGGGTTAGGGTTTGGATTAGGGTTTGGGTTAGGGTTTGGGTTAGGGGTTGGGTTAGGGGTTGGGTTTGGGTAACCCTAACCCAAACCCTAACCTAAACCCTAACCCAAACCATAACCCAAACCCTAACCCAAACCCTAACCCAAACCCTAACCCAAACCCTAACCCAAACCCTAACCCAAACCCTAACCCAAACCCTAACCCAAACCCTAACCCAAACCCTAACCCAAACCCTAACCCAAACCCTAACCCAAACCCTAACCCAAACCCTAACCCTAACCCAAACCCTAACCCAAACCCTAACCCAAACCCTAACCCAAACCCTAACCCAAACCCTAACCCAAACCCTAACCCAAACCCTAACCCAAACCCTAACCCTAACAGTATACTGTTAGGGTTAGGGTTAGGGTTTGGGGTTGGGTTTGGGTTCGGGTTTGGGTTGGCGAACAATCGTTTGAGGCGAAATAGTTTGGCAGTTTGCAGGGGAATTGTTATACTTATAGTTGATGACAAACAAGTTTGCGGCGAACTCCGCGCGGGTTCGCCTGAGTTCGCTCGAGTTCGCCCGGAGTTCGGCGAACGTCTGGCGAACTTTCGGCGAACTTCAGTGGAGTTCGCCAAGGAAAAAAATTGGCGAACTGTCGGCGAACGCTGGCGAACTCGCGCGGAGTTCGCGCGGGTTCGCCTGAGTTCGCCCGGGTTCGCGGCGAACTAAAGTTCGCGGCCTATTATGCCCACTATGGCATAATAGGCCGCGAACTTTAGTTCGCCGCGAACTCGGGCGAACTCAGGCGAACCCGCGCGAGTTCGCCAAGGAAAAAAATTGGCGAACTGTCGGCGAACGCTGGCGAACTCGCGCGGAGTTCGCGCGGGTTCGCCTGAGTTCGCCCGGGTTCGCGGCGAACTAAAGTTCGCGGCCTATTATGCCCACACTATGCCAGACGTTGTCTGCCCCATATTTTTTCACGTCCCGACTCTGCGAGTCGGGGCACGCGCGCGAGAGGGCCAGCCAACGCCTGGTAATACACACTCTTTTTACACACAGCCGCTTACACACTTACACACTCGCGGTAAAAATTTTATGCACACTTATACACTCTTTTTACACACTTACACACAACCGCTAACACACTTACACGCTCGCGGGAAATTTTTTTACACACTTACACACTTTTTTTACACACTCACACACTCGCCCTTACACACTTGCCCTTACTCCCTTACACACTTACACACTAGCCCTAAAATTTTTACACACTTACACACTTGCCCTTACACACTTACACACAACCTCTTACACACTTACTCACTCGCCCTTACACACTAGCCCTAAAAATTTTTACACACTCGCCCTTACACACTTACACACTTGCCCTTACACACTTACACACTAACCCTAAAATTTTTTACACACTTACACACTCTTTTTACACACTTACACACTCTTTTTACACACTTACACACTCGCCCTTACACACTTACACACTTGCCCTACACACTAACATACTAGCCCTTAAATTTTTTACACACTCTTTTTACACACTTACACACTTGCACTTACACACTTGCCCTTACACACTTACACACTCGCCCTTACACACTTACACACTTGCCCTTACACACTTACACACTAACCCTAAAATTTTTTTACACACTTACACACTCTTTTTACACACTTACACACTCTTTTTACACACTTACACACTCGCCCTTACACACTTACACACTTGCCCTACACACTAACATACTAGCCCTAAAATTTTTTACACCCTCTTTTTACGCACTTACACACTCGCCCTTACAGTTACACACTTACACAATCGCACTAAAATTTTTACACACTTACACACTCTTTTTACACACTTACACACAACCCCTTACACACTTACACACTCGCAGTAAAATTTTTTACACACTTACACACTCCTTTTACACACTTACACACAACCTCTTACACACTTACACACTCGCAGTAATTTTTTACACACTTACACACTCTTTTTACACACTTACACACTCTTTTTACACACTTACACACTCGCCCTTACACACTTACACACTTGCCCTACACACTAACATACTAGCCCTAAAATTTTTTACACCCTCTTTTTACGCACTTACACACTCGCCCTTACAGTTACACACTTACACAATCGCACTAAAATTTTTCTTCTTTTGCGGTCACCGGTTTCTAGTCACAGCAACAGTGCCGTGTCTCTGTCACCGGGTCCCCAGAGGCAAACTCCTGCTAGCTCGACCCCAAGGACTCCCTGTATATAACAATAATCATACTTACCAATATCATAGAACTGCAACTAGACACGGGAGTCTAATGTCAGTTGCTACCTGGAGCGCTGCAAACTCGGAGAGCAGACAGGGACCAACGCTCAGGCCAAACCCATTTGTTCTGTATTCCCCTCCGGATAAATCCTGTGTGGGATGTCAGAACTTTCCAAATTAACCTTAAAAGGTCACCAGTGATCCATAAACAGGTTGTTCCTCTCAAAACGACCTATTTGTTTCATAAAATGACAAAAGTGGGGGTTACCCCTGTAAAACTTAAGTCTGCCAAAGAGTATGACTAAACTGAGTTTACCATTCCGGTTTTCAAACGTTATGATGAACTCGCCAATGAAATGGGAGGGACAGCTCTGGGTCCTTAAGAAGTGACAAGGACCCAGAACTGGCAAACTCGCAAGCCGGGTACTTCCACTTGTTCAGGGATCCAGTATTATTCCGCTATGTGAGTCAGGCTGATATGAATCAGTACCTGTCTGGAATAAACCTGGGGAATAAACCTGAGGGCGATTAAATGCTTGATGCTCCGTTAATTATGATGTCGGATGGGATCTTGATACGTAGTATACCCAATCCCATTGTTCCAATGTTCAAATTCCAGTAAAACCAGCTCCTGTGGCCAATGGTTCATAGCTGAAAATGTACCAGGCGTTCAAGAAAAGTTGATTCAGTTTCTCTTTTTCCGCTAATCTGTCCTGGACAGTTGTTCATAACCTGTGACCTAGAACAATTTCCATAGGAATAGAGTCGCATAGTCGGCACTGGCTGAAAGAAAATAAATCAAGGTGCCGTCAAGTGGAATTCCGTAAAATGCAACCTAATTTGTTATGCCAATTCAGGGAGTATACCAGTGAAAGCTTAAAAGCAATCGAGAAAAAACCATTTTCTCTGGATATCTGATCCACCTCCACGATCTAGAATTCCTTACGCTCCTGATTTCATCCGATCCAGCAGCTTTGTTGCATGCCAGCTGCTGCACAGCCTTGTGTGTTGCCAAAAGTTTCATTAAGAAATTGGCGATTGCTTGCTGCTTATCACTCGGTATTAGAGTGATATGCAGAACCTGAGGATTCCTGAGGGGAACCTGAAATTTCTCCTGGGGTTTTCCTGAAGCTGTTAAGGGTCCTGTTACTTTTATTACCAAGGGGGTACCAGATTGATCAAGAAATAGATATTACTGCAATACTGCAGAATATCTTCCAGCTTTTGCGATAAGAATGCTTCAAATGCTAGGAAATCAGTCTGAACGCGGAGCAGAAGAGATCCCAGTCCTCAGAAAAGTACCTGGAGCAGTTGGCTTCTGTCAGAGAGCAAGGCAGTCTGATAGCCTTGATGAGGTCCGCTGCCAAAAATGTAAGGTGGGTAGAGAGGATCCGCTAACAAAGGAGCAGGCATGTGAAGCAGGAGATGCTGCCTGCAAAGAGCTAAAGGGGTCCTCAGGTGAGAAACCTGGAATGAACCAGAATGGGTGTCTGGCGTAGTGTACACTGATAACTGCTGGGTTAGTGACCAAGCAGTTCAGGTGTGGGAAAAGAAGCGAAGCCCGAGTAAGTTTCATCCGTGTCAGAAATGTGTAGAACATCTTCCAAGAAAACACCGACCTTGAACTAGAGTCAGCTGTTAAAGGATAACTGTGTTTTAAAACCTGCGGATGTTAGTCCTGCGGTGTTACGACAAGTTAAATCCTGAGGATGTTAGACCGACAAAATACCTAAGGTAGAATCCGAGTTGACTACCTTAAATCCATGCTAAAAAATATTCAAAACCGAGTATGTATCCTGATGATGAAATCCACAAGGATTTGAAGCCGAAACAAGCGCCAAATTAAACTAAATTCGAACTTAAAGCAACAGAGTTACTTCCTGAATTCCTGAGGATGTTAGACCATGATTGATTTCCAAGGGGGTTTACAGGGTGTAAGTCCTGTAAATTGAGAGTACCATGGTGTGGTTATAGTACTCTTGCTGCCAGTGGTCATCTCCGAGTGTGGACCATGCCTTGTATAGTTCTCCAGTAAAAGTCCGCATTGAACAACAGTCTTGCAGTGATAGAAAAACTGCACCAGAATTTCCTGCGGATGTCAGTCCTGCAGATGTTAGTCCTGTGGATGTTAGTCCTGTGGATGTTAGTCCTGCGGATGTTAGTCCTGCGGATGTTAGCCAGTGGATGTTAGTCCTGTGGATGTTAGTCCTGCAGAAGTTAGTCCTGCGGATGTTAGACCGATATAATATTCCTAAGGTATTATTCCTGCGGATGTTAGCCCTAATTCAATCCGAGAGAATTTTAGAGCCAAGTATCTATCCTGGTGATAATTTCCATGATTTTTTTTTCTTTTCAAGCGTCGAAACCAAAAAAAATCCGACATCTATTATTAACCTAGATTTTTAGCAACAGAGCTAAATCTGAGGAGGTTAGACCGAATTTGATTTCAAAGGGGATTTCCGAGGCACAAGTCCTGTAGATGAGAGTACCACATAGTACCCTTCCAATTCTGCCACAGATCTTCGCCAAGTGTTGTCAGCGTTGAGGTTCAGTTCTGAGCTCCATACTGTAACTTTCCTAACCTGAGAGCTACCTGTGGATGTTAGCTTCTCTCCGAGTTGTTGGGGTGGCTAGTCCCGCCAAAGCATTATATTACTTAATGTATAATGCACCTCCCGTTGGAGCCACCCAGCCCGCACGACGGGGACGTTCGGAGAGGATTCCGCGGGCCACTAAAATTTTTACACACTTACACACTCTTTTTACACACAACCCCTTACACACTTACACACTCGCAGTAAAATTTTTTACACACTTACACACTCCTTTTACACACTTACACACAACCTCTTACACACTTACACACTCGCAGTAATTTTTTACACACTTACACACTCTTTTTACACACTAACACACTAGCCCTTAAATTTTTTACACACTCTTTTTACACACTTACACACAACCGCTTACACACTTACACACTTGCACTAAATTTTTTTACACACTTACACACGATCTTTCTACACACTTACACACAACCCCTTACACACTTACACACTTGCAGTAAATTTTTTACACACTTACACACTCTTTTTACACACTTACACACAACCCCTTACACACTTACACACTTGCAGTAAATTTTTTACACACTTACACACTCTTTTTACACACTTACACACAACCCCTTACACTTACACACTTAGGCACACTTACACACTCCTTTTACACACTTACACACAACCTCTTACACACTTACACACTCGCAGTAATTTTTTTACACACTTACACACTTTGCCAGACGTTGTCTGCCCCATATTTTTTCACGTCCCGACTCCGCGAGTCGGGGCACGCGCGCGAGAGGGCCAGGCAACGCCTGGTAATACACACTCTTTTTTTTACAATAACCGCTAGCCACACTCTTGCGGTAAAAATTTTATGCACACTTATACACTCTTTTTACACACTTACACACAACCGCCAACACACTTACACGCTCGCGGGAAATTTTTTTACACACTTACACACTTTTTTTACACACTCACACTCCTGCCCTTACACGCCCCAAAACCAACCCTTTTTTTACACCTTACAATTTTTAATTTCACACTGCCCCTTTTTCACACTTGTTTTTAAAATTTTCACTAGCCCCTAAAATTTTTTTAAGGGGGCAATTTTGTGGGGTAAAAGGAAAGGGCTTAAAAAATTTGGGGGAGTGTGTAAGGGGTAAACGGTGTGTGGGTGTAAAAAAAAGTGTGTTAGGGGTTTTCAATCAACAATTTTGGTTTTTAAGGGGAAAAAAAATTTAATGGTAAAAACTACGGAGGTGTTTTTGTGTGGCCCAGGGGTTAAACGAGTGTGTAAGGGGTAAAAATGGTTTTTAAGTGAGTAAGGTAAAAAAAAATTTACCCCGATTGGGAAGTGTATAAACATGGGGTGTAAAGATAAAAATTTTCCGTGAAGGCCGGGGGGTAAGGTTTTGGGGCGAGTTTAAAGTGTGTAAAAAAGTGTGGGGTTTAAAAAAAGGAGGGTGGTAAAAAATTTCCGCGAGTGTGTGGATGTAAAAATTTTTGCCTGCGAGTGTGTATTGGTGTGTAAGCGCGAGTGTGTAAGCGCGAGTGTGTAAGTGTGTAAAAATAGTGTGTAAGTGAGTAAGTGTGTATAAAAAATTTACCGCGATTGTGTAAGTGTATAAGCGCGAGTGTGTAAGTGTGTAAAGATATTTACTGCGACTGTTTAAGGTCGAGGGTGTAGGTGTGTAAGCGCGAGTGTGTAAGTGTGTAAAAAGGGTGTGTAAGTGTGTAAAAAGAGTGAGTAAGTGTGTAAAAATTTTTCCTGCAAGTGTGTAAGTGTGTAAGCGGTTGTGTGTAAGTGTGCAAAAAGAGTGTGTAAGTGTGTAGAATTTTTTACTGCAAGTGTGTAAGTGTGTAAGCGGTTGTGTGTAAGTGTGCAAAAAGAGTGTGTAAGTGTGTAAAAATAGTGTGTAAGTGAGTAAGTGTGTATAAAAAATTTACCGCGATTGTGTAAGTGTATAAGCGCGGGTGTGTTAGTGTTTATAAGTGTGTAAAAGGTTACTGCGAGTGTGTAAGTGTGTAAGCGCGAGTGTGTAAGTGTGTAAAGATATTTACTGCGACTGTGTAAGTTCGAGGGTGTAGGTGTGTAAGCGCGAGTGTGTAAGTGTGTAAAAAGGGTGTGTAAGTGTGTAAAAAAATTACTGCTAGTGTGCAAGTGTGTAAGCGGCTGTGTGTAAGTGTGTAAAAAGAGTGAGTAAGTGTGTAAAAATTTTTCCTGCAAGTGTATAAGTGTGTAAGCGGTTGTGTGTAAATTATTACCCAAAAGAGTGTGTAAGTGTGTAAAATTTTTCACTGCAAGTTAATGTAAGTGTGTAAGCGGTTGTGTGTAAGTGTGCAAAAAGAGTGTGTAAGTGTGTAAAAAATTTTACTGCGAGTGTGTAAGTGTGTAAGCGGTTGTGTGTAAGTGTGTAAAAAGAGTGTGTAAGTGTGAAAATTTTTACTGCGAGTGTTTATTGGTGTGTAAGCGGTTGTGTGTAAGTGTGCAAAGAGAGTGTGTAAGTGTGTAAAAAAATTTACTGTGAGTGTGAAAGTGTGTAAGCGCGAGTGTGTAGGTGTGTAAGCGCGAGTGTGTGTGTAAACAGAGTGTGTAAGCGTGTAAAAAAATTTACCGCAAGTGTGTAAGTGTGTAAAAAGAGTGTGTAAGTGTGTAAAAAAATTTACTGCTAGTGTGTAAGTATGTAAGCGGTTGTGTGTAAGTGTGTAAAGAGAGTGTGTAAGTGTGTAAAAAATTTTACTGCAAGTGTGTTAGTGTGTAAGCGGTTGTGTGTAAGTGTGTAAAAAGAGTGTGTAAGTGTGTAAAAAATTTTACTGCAAGTGTGTAAGTGCTTAAGTGTGTAAGCAGTTGTGTGTTTGTGTGTGTGTAAACAGAGTGTGTAAGTGTGTAAAAAATTTTACGGCAAGTGTGTAAGTGTGCAAAAAGAGTGTGTAAGTATGTAAAAAATTTACTGCTAGTGTGTAAGTATGTAAGCGGTTGTGTGTAAGTACGTGTAAAGATAGTGTGTAAATGTCTAAAAAATTTTACTGCAAGTGTGTAAGTGTGTAAGCGGTTGTGTGTAAGTGTGTAAAAAGAGTGTGTAAGTGTGTAAAAAATTTACTGCTAGTGTGTAAGTATGTAAGCGGTTGTGTGTAAGTGTGTAAAGAGAGTGTGTAAGTGTGTAAAAAATTTTACTGCAAGTGTGTAAGTGTGTAAGCGGTTGTGTGGGATGTGTAAAAGTGTGTAAGAGTGTGTAAGTGTATAAAAAAAAATTTACTGTGAGTGTGAAAGTGTGTAAGCGCGAGTGTGTAGGTGTGTAAGCGCGAGCGTGTGTGTAAACGGCGCTATCCCCGGCGGAGTTGACTCCGAGCGGACTCCGCTCGGACTCCGCGCGGACTTCGGCGGAGCCGCTCGGACTCCGCCAAAATTTTTCGCCGGCGGACATCGAAAGTCCGCCGCGGAGTTCCGAGAGGAACCGCGCGGACTCCGCCATTCCGAGCGGACTCCGAGCGGACTCCGCCAGGCTCCACCGCGGAATGGTGGACAGTCCGCCGGAAATTTTCCTGCCGCGGAGTCCGAGCGGAGTTAATTCCGAGGCGGGATCCGCCGCGGAATCCGAGCGGAATCTGCTCCCGTGGAGTCCGAGCGGACTCCGCTCGGATATGGATTCTGCGGGGGAGTCTGCCCGGCGGATACACCTGTATATTGAAAAATATAATAATAAATAAAGTACGTTGTGTTACGGATTCCAATAATGAAATACTTTGAATAAGTGGTGAGGGTTAAGGTTTGGGTTGAAGTATTTGAGTGTCCCAAACCTTGGGATCAATGAATTTCTAATTCTATCGAATGTCGCTCCCTGAGATCAAATGTCGTACCCTGAGATCAAATGTCGTATTGTCGTACCCTGAGTGTGAGATCAAACGGCGTACTTTAGTAGTAGTACCTTGGGATCAAACGTCGCAGCCTGGAATCGGTTGTCGTTATACTTAGAGATCAAATGTCGCAATTATTGTCGCAACCTGAGATCAAATGCCGTACCCTGAGATCTTGTCGTACGATGTATCAGTATGACCCGCTGACACCAGCTGCGAAGCGGCGCTGATTCTCGAGAGGGTCTGTCAACGTCAGACAACTAAACACGTATACCCCTGTTATCGTCGCGCTTCTTCATCTTGTCGTACGATAACGATGTATGACCCGCTGACGCCAGCCACGATTGCCAGGCGTTGCCTGGCCCCAGTGGCCCCCTCACGCGCGCGCCCCGACTCGCAGAGGCGGGACACCCCATATTTGGAAAAAATATGGGGCAGACAACGCGACGTCTGGCGAAGCGGCTGGTGTCAGCGCGGTGCTGATTCTCGAGAGGGTCTGTCAACGTCAGGCAACGTACACACACCTATACTATGCGGGCTTAGGATGTCTGGGTAAGGTCAGTGGTCGGGTCGTAATCAGGGGTAACAGTGTAAAATCGGTTTTCATTTCGCCAGAATAGCGGCTGCAATAGCTATAGCGTAAAAACCAGGGGTTTCGGTTTGGAGCAAGGCGCGGCGGCAAATGACCACATTGCAAAATCGCCGACTCGGCGCCGATCGGCGCCCGTCCGGCGCCGATCAGCGCTGATCGGCGCCGATCGGCGCTGATCGGCGCTGATCGGCGCCGATCAGCGCTGATCGGCGCCGGACGGGCGCCGATCGGCGCCGAGTCGGCGATTTTGCAATGTGGTCATTTGCCGGCGCGGCGCGCGTAAAACTAGGGATCTGGTTAGAGCAACGTAAAAACCAATGTTCCTAAGCCCGCATAGGTGTGTGTACGCGCCGCGCGCTTCCAATTCGGGAAGCGCGCCGCGCGAGCCAGCACAGGGATATACGTGTTTAGCTTCCTAAGCCCGCCGCATAGGTGTGTGTACGCGCCGCGCGTCGACGGACGTTGCCCGTCTATTTCTTCTGACTGGATGGCGAGAGCGCAAAGTGACGTCCAAAATCCAAATGTGGAACGTTGCGCCGCGCGCGAGGGTAGGGTAACATCCTACGAGCCGCGCGACGATAACAGGGATATACGCGTTTAGCAAGTGTTTAGCAAAAACCAATGTTACGTGACTTTGTACTGTATTGTGATGTTGTCAGGTTGTCTGACGTTGACAGACCCTCTCGAGAATCAGCGTCAGCGGGTCATACATCGTACGACAATTGTCAGGCGTTGCCTGACGACTTCAAACAATTGTGATGTAAATTTAAAGAATTTAAGATTGATTCCACATGTGCGCGGCGTAGACGCGCGCGCATTTGATACCATAGTGAATGTTAATTTTGTAACTTTTATAATATTGAATTATCGCGCGTTACGCATACTTTAAAATTTTGTGTGACCGTTTGCCACTTTTATATATAGTATAGGGGAAATGAAGAACATAGTCCTGGAATAATATCCTTAATATAACAATAAGAACCTCAAAATATCAATACGACCCTAAGAATAACAAAAACTTCCTTAATTGGAATTGCATAAGAGCTCTTGAAATAACATGTTAATGTACTCAGAATATAAAAAATGGAATAACGATATCAACAATGGACAAGGCATAGACTATGAACTTGTGTCAGTGCCAGTGTGGAAGTGCAGGGTAAGTGCGAGTGTGTAAATCGAGTGTGTAAGTGTGAGTGCGTAAGTGTGAGTGTGTAAGTGTGTAAAAAATTTACCGCAAGTTTTTAAGTGTGTAAGCGATTGTGTGTGTAAAAAGTGTGTAAGTGTGTAAAAAGAGTCGTGTAAGTGTGTAAGGAGTTGTGTGTAAGTGTGTAAAAATAGTGTGTAAGTGTGTAAAAAATTTACTGTGAGTGTGTAAGTGTGTAAGGGGTTGTGTGTAAGTGTGTAAAAATAGTGTGTAAGTGTGTAAAAAAATTTACTGCGAGTGTGTAAGTGTGTAAGGGGTTGTGTGTAAGTGTGTAAAAAATTTACCGCGAGTGTGTAAGTGTGTAAGAGGTTGTGTGTAAGTGTGTAAAAATAGTGTGTAAGTGTGTAAAAAAATTTACGTCGAGTGTGTAAGTGTGTAAGAGGTTGTGTGCAAGTGTGTAAAAAGAGTGTGTAAGTGTGTAAAATGAGAAAAGTGTTGACAAGTAGCCCTCCATGGACGCGCACCGACGCACCATCGCACCGCACATGAAACGCAGCGCACGTCACCTAATAATAAGTGTGCATGTGACGACGTGTGTGTCCATGACAGTATTTTTATTTTGATTGAAGTACAGTTCGACCACCCGGAACCTAGACCTGTCATAGGTACGTCGCCGGCTGGCCCTAGGTTCTCGTGCTTCGACCCGCGAACATACAAGCAGCCTAGCCCGGCGCCCGCGCCCGGCGGCGTTTGTCGGGTACCTGAGGAATTAGGAATAGGTTTTCACCCTATGCCCCTTTTGATCGGTTGTGCGCGTCGGCTGGTTAGGTTTGCGATTGCTGCACTCCCTGCGCATGCGTGGGGTGGGTGCTGGGCCGGTCATGCGTGCGGTCCTGGTCGCCGGCGCGCTTGGCTTGTGTCGCGCCCGTTGGGCAGGGGCATGTAGGACGCTCACCGTCCATGCCGCTCCCGGCGGGTGCGGTGCTGGCTGCGCGCGTCGGTGGGCTCGGCCGGTTTGCTTGGCCGGTGTGGCCCTTGCTTTTGTGCGCGCAGTGAGGCGGTTGGCTGACGCGCGCGGCTGGGCTGATGGTATGGGTGGCACTTAAAATTAGACAGTACAATACGTAATACGGCTAATTAATAATTGCAATCGTGCTACCCTAGATTACCTTAAGCTGTTATCGAGTCGACATGCAAGAAGCACCAACAAAATAAATTTCTTCTCCTAATTAATAATAATACATGAACGATATCATTTTAAAGAAGATTAAATTTGTGAGCATCGAACATTGAAAATGAAAACATGAAGTAGTGTACTGTTTAAAGCATTTTTGGGTTTTTTTAAGGGTCACTGCGAGGAATTTTTATGTTACTCATTTTCATTGTATTGTAAATTGATGATGAAAAATAAATTTCTTTTCCTTAAAAATTTCTTTTCCTTAACCATGACTGTTAATTTATTACATTGCATTATATGTTCAAATCATTATATGTGTTATCTTAGGTATCATCTATTTGTAGACATTTTTCAATGCAATTTCATCGTATCAAACAAGCAATCATATTAAGTTAAACTATATTGTGATTTGGGCTTGCAATTAGGGCTTGAATTAGATTTATTAATTATATTTATTAATTATCTTTATTAATTAATTATAATATGGGCTGCAAGATCCAGCATAATGTTTATTGAATCACAATCACCAGTTTGTTTTTTAATGTCAGAGTGTTGATGTCAGATCAAAATATTTAATTTCATTTCATTTAAGTGACTGAAGAAAAAATTTATTGCATTGCACAAGTGCAAAGGACTTGACTGTTGCCAACTTTAAAGCTATCAGAAGAGATGAACTTGCAATCAATGCTTTGTCAAGCATTTATCCACATAAGAGATATGCACTGTCTTCAGGAGATTTTTGGCAAATGTAGAAGTCTGGGGGAGGGAGGGTTTTTTAGATATGCATATGGATGGATATGGCCCCAAGGAACTCAGTGAGAAGATCATGGATGTCATGGAGGTGATTAAAGAAAAGCCAAGGGTGCAAGTGTGCTGGATAGGGAGGGCTTCAGACAAAGGGCCACAACCAGTGATATACATATGGATGGATATGGGCCCAAGGAACTCAGTGAGAAGATCATGGATGTCATGGAGGTGATTAAAGAAAAGCCAAGGGTGCAAGTGTGCTGGATAGGAGGGCTCT
>WFMF01000785.1:0-45810 GCA_011033025.1 Beroe forskalii | reverse complement strand
GTCACACTAACGTGACGGTATCACACTAACGTGACGGTATCACACTAACGTGACGGTATCACACTAACGTGACGGTATCACACTAACGTGACGGTATCACACTAACGTGACGGTATCACACTAACGTGACGGTATCACACCAACGTGACGGTATCACTAACGTGACGGTATCACACTAACGTGACGGTATCACACTAACGTGACGGTATCACACTAACGTGACGGTATCACACTAACGTGACGGTATCACACTAACGTCACTAACGTGACGGTATCACTCTAACGTGACGGTATCACACTAATGTGATGGTATCACACTAACGTGACGGTATCACACTAACGTGACAGTATCACAATAACGTGACGGTATCACACTTACGTGACGGTATCACACTAACGTGACGGTATCACACTAACGTGACGGTATCACACTAACGTGACGGTATCACACTAACGTGACGGTATCACACTAACGTGACGGTATCACTAACGTGACGGTATCACACTAACGTGACGGTATCACACTAACGACGGTATCACACTAACGTGACGGTATCACAACGTAACGTGACGGTATCACACTAACGTGACGGTATCACACTAACGTGACGGTATCACACTAACGTGACGGTATCACACTAACGTGACGGTATCACACTAACGTGACGGTATCACACTAACGTGACGGTATCACACTAACGTGACGGTATCACACTAACGTGACGGTATCACACTAACGGCGACGGTATCACACTAACGTGACGGTATCACACTAACGTGACGGTATCACACTAACGTGACGGTATCACACTAACGTGACGGTATCACACTAACGTGACGGTATCACACTAACGTGACGGTATCACACTAACGTGAGAGAGACAATGGTTTCGTCCGTGTTGTAATCCACAGGAGAGATGTTAACGAACATGAGAGTCTTAGCGTTGCCACCTGAAAATGCAGGTGAGGGAGGTAACTTTCTGTTTATTTGGGTATAGTCAAATGCTGGTTCAGTTTTGAGGGGAATCAGGCAGCCTGGCACCAATGGAATCAGGCAGCCTGGCACCAATGGAATCAGGCAGCCTTTCACCAATAAAATCAGACAGCCTGGCACCAATAGAATCAATCAACCTGGCACCAATGGAATCAGGCAGCCTGGTACCAATAGAATCAATCTACCTGGCACCAATAGAATCAATCAGCCTGGAACCAATGGAATCAGCCAGCCTGGCACCAATAGAATCAGGCAGCCTGGCACCAATGGAATCAATCAGCCTGGCACCAATGGAATCAGGCAGCCTGGCACCAATAGAATCAGGCAGCCTGGCACCAATTAGGGGATCTAAGAGTTACCTAGTGAGTCCTGCATGAGCATGGTTAACTTGTTGTTTCGGTAGGGCACGTAACTGGCCTCCGAGCTGAGAGCACTGATGACGTCACCCAGGGCTGAGAGGGACTTGTTGATGCTCTGCGCTTCCTTCAGTTGCTCGGCAGTAGCTCCTGTCTTAGCTGCCCGCTCTGAGCCTGCCAGATCAACCAGACTTAACTGAAACACAAGGTATTAGCTGCCCGCTCTGATCCTGCCAGATCCACCAGACTTAGCTGAAATACAAGGTATTAGCTGCCCGCTCTGAGCCTGCCAGATCCACCAGACTCAACTGAAACACAAGGTATTAGCTGCCCGCTCTGAGCCTGCCAGATCTACCAGACTTAGCTGAAACACAAGGTATTAGCTGCCCGCTCTGAGCCTGCCAGATCTACCAGACTTAGCTGAAATACAAGGTATTAGCTGCCCGCTCTGAGCCTGCCAGATCTACCAGACTTAGCTGAAATACAAGGTATTAGCTGCCCGCTCTGAGCCTGCCAGATCCACCAGACTTAGCTGAAACACAAGGTATTAGCTGCCCGCTCTGAGCCAGCCAGATCCACCAGACTTAGCTGAAATACAAGGTCTTAGCTGCCCGCTCTGAGCCTGCCAAATCTACCAGACTAAGCTGAAATACAAGGTATTAGCTGCCCGCTCTGAGCCTGCCAGATCCACCAGACTTAGCTGAAACACAAGGTATTAGCAGCCCACTCTGAGCCTGCCAGATCCACCAGACTCAACTGAAGCACAAGGTATTAGCTGCCCGCTCTGATCCTGCCAGATCCACCAGACTTAGCTGAAATACAAGATATTAGCTGCCCGCTCTGAGCCTGCCAGATCTACCAGGCTTAGCTGAAATACAAGGTATTAGCAGCCCGCTCCTCTGATCCCAGCCAGATGACCAAATACAAGATCCACCAGACTTAGAAATACAAGGTATTTAGCTGAAACAAGACTTATTACAAGGTATTAGCTGCCCGCTCTGAGCCTGCCAGATCTACCAGACTTAGCTGAAATACAAGGTATTAGCTGCCCGCTCTGAGCCTGCCAGATCTACCAGACTTAGCTGAAATACAAGGTATTAGCTGCCCGCTCTGAGCCTGCCAGATCTACCAGACTTAGCTGAAATACAAGGTATTAGCTGCCCGCTCTGAGCCTGCCAGATCTACCAGACTTAGCTGAAATACAAGGTATTAGCTGCCCGCTCTGAGCCTGCCAGATCCACCAGACTTAGCTGAAATACAAGGTATTAGCTGCCAGCCCGCTCTGAGCCTGCCAGATCCACCAGACTTAGCTGAAATACAAGGTATTAGCTGCCCGCTCTGAGCCTGCCAGATCCACCAGACTTAGCTGAAATACAAGGTATTAGCTGCCCGCTCTGAGCCTGCCAGATCCACCAGACTTAGCTGAAATACAAGGTATTAGCTGCCCGCTCTGAGCCTGCCAGATCCACCAGACTTAGCTGAAATACAAGGTATTAGCTGCCCGCTCTGAGCCTGCCAGATCCACCAGACTTAGCTGAAATACAAGGTATTAGCTGCCCGCTCTGAGCCTGCCAGATCCACCAGACTTAGCTGAAACACAAGGTATTAGCTGCCCGCTCTGAGCCTGCCAGATCCAGCAGACTTAGCTGAAATACAAGGTATTAGCTGCCCGCTCTGAGCCTGCCAGATCCACCAGACTTAGCTGAAATACAAGGTTTTAGCTGCCCGCTCTGAGCCTGCCAGATCTCAGACTTTAGCTGAAGCCCCCTCTGATCCAAGTCAAGGTATTAGCTGCCCGCTCTGAGCCTGCCAGATCCACCAGACTTAGCTGAAATACAAGGTATTAGCTGCCCGCTCTGCTGAGCCTGCCAGATCCACCAGACTTAGCTGCGAAATACAAGGTATTAGCTGCCCGCTCTGAGCCTGCCAGATCCACCAGACTTAGCTGAAATACAAGGTATTAGCTGCCCACTCTGAGCCTGCCAGATCCACCAGACTTAGCTGAAATACAAGGTATTAGCTGCCCGCTCTGAGCCTGCCAGATCCACCAGACTTAGCTGAAATACAAGGTATTAGCTGCCCGCTCTGAGCCTGCCAGATCTACCAGACTTAGCTGAAATACAAGGTATTAGCTGCCCGCTCTGAGCCTGCCAGATCCACCAGACTTAGCTGAAATACAAGGTATTAGCTGCCCGCTCTGAGCCTGCCAGATCTACCAGACTTAGCTGAAATACAAGGTATTAGCTGCCCGCTCTGAGCCTGCCAGATCCACCAGACTTAGCTGAAATACAAGGTATTAGCTGCCCGCTCTGAGCCTGCCAGATCCACCAGACTTAGCTGAAATACAAGGTATTAGCTGCCCGCTCTGAGCCCTGCCAGATCTACCAGACTTAGCTGAAATACAAGGTATTAGCTGCCCGCTCTGAGCCTGCCAGATCCACCAGACTTAGCTGAAGCATTAGCTGCCCGCTCTGAGCCTGCCAGATCTAGACTTAGCTGAAATACAAGGTATTAGCTGCCCGCTCTGAGCCTGCCAGATCCACCAGACTTAGCTGAAATACAAGGTATTAGCTGCCCGCTCTGAGCCTGCCAGATCCACCAGACTTAGCTGAAATACAAGGTATTAGCTGCCCACTCTGAGCCTGCCAGATCTTGGCTACCAGGTACTGCCCGCTAGCTGAAATACAATAGGTATTAGCTGCCCGCTCTGAGCCTGCCAGATCTACCAGACTTAGCTGAAATACAAGGTATTAGCTGCCCGCTCTGAGCCTGCCAGACCAACCAGACTTAGCTGAAATACAAGGTATTAGCTACTGAGCCTGCCAGATCCACCAGACTTAGCTGAAACACAAGGTATTAGCCCCGCTCTGAGCCGCCAGACGAAATACAAGGTATTAGCTGCCCGCTCTGAGCCTGCAGACTTAGCTGAAATACAAGGTATTAGCTGCCCGCTCTGGAGAGCCTGCCAGATCCACCAGACTTAGCTGAAATACAAGGTATTAGCTGCCCGCTCTGAGCCTGCCAGATCTGAAAAATACAAGGTAGCTGCCGCTCTGGCCTGCCAGATCTGCCAGGCTTAGACTCAATCCACCAGCTGAAACACAAGGTATTAGCTGCCCGCTCTGAGCCTGCCAGATCCACTTAGCTGAAATACAAGACTTAGCTGAAAGACACAAGGTAAAACACAAGGTGCTGCCGCTCTCTGAGCCTGCCAGATCCACCAGACTTAGACTCAACTGAAGAGATCCCAGACTTAGGATTTGGCGTATGAAGTAGTTAGATAAAACAAGGTATTATAGCAGTGTGGAGATAAGCAATAGTTTGGGTAAAGTAAGATAAACCAAATGAGCAATAGTTTGGGTAACAAATGTCCCTATTGTACCTGACCCAATTTAATTCCTTTTTATCATTTAACACTAACCTTGCCTCGCAGAACCGCCCCAGTCACATGACTAGTGGTTTCTATGACCACGGAGATGATGAGATGTGACCGGGAGCTCTCTGCGTTCATCTTGGTACTAGCCACGTGTCGGTTACTGCTCCCCATGTTGAACTTATCAGACAAGTCAGCTGCTGACACCACCGTCTTCACTGCTATGTTCTGTACGAATATCATCCCTGAGGGACGGATTATCCATAGAAGCATCATCACATGACTTTCAGATTCCCAACTATTTGATCTTAAGTGTGGGAGTTTCACCTCAGATGTTTTGGGATTCATGACTTGGGGTTGGCCAGAAATAGGATGGTCCCGACACAGGCCCATTATTTCAGTAAAGTTTGTTCGTAGCCAAAGTTATGAATTTTTCAAATCGCGAGTTCGCCTGTACTTACAATGCGCGCAAACTCTTAACGCGATTTGCCGTAAATCAACTTTCAAATCTATCTACGCCTGTCGCCTACAGTTTTTAAGGAAGACCCTTGAAACTTAGTAGTTATGTTCTAGGGCTTAAAAAACTTCTGAGCGAGCCGTTTTTGAATTTGGGCCTCATAAGCGAAAATATGGATTTTCAAAGTTGGCTCCTGTCCCAAGAATCTAAGAATGGTCAAAAATGACGATTCAAAAGTCCATATTTTCCCATTTTCTCAAAAGTTTTGTTTTAGGTCCTTGAACATAATTGCCAACCTTCAAGGGGTTTCCTTAAAATGGAGGAGATAGATTTTAATCAAAGCTGATTTTTGCAAACCGCGTTAGAAGTTCGTGCGCCTACTGCAATTACAGGTGAACTCACGATATGGAAAGTTCATAACTTTCTAACTTTCGCTAGGAAAAGTATTTCTTGATGCGGTAAAAACCTACTTGTAGCTGGCATTCTCCTCTATTAGAAACATCAAAAACTGGATAGCCGACCTCAGACCCCCGGCCCCTTCGAAAGCTCAAGATGGGTTTATATCAATTATAACACTCGCCTCCGGCAACTACAATAGTTGAAATTATCTCGCCCGACACATTAGATTATTAAAATAAACGCATCTTAGGGCGTTCGATTATACCTACTCTATTCTTCCATTAGCATATTATTCTAAGAAAAATTTTCTAACATTTATTGAGGTTACGCTATGTAAATTGCTTAGGTATGTTCAGATAATGATACATCTTTTATTACTGGATTAGAAAGTTTTTAATCTTCTGATAATTTCACTCTCTTAAGTACCTACTGACTATATTACTTATAATTCTTCCTCATACATTTGTTACAGTATAGAATTATCTCTTTGCCTTCCCGGATTTTACCTGCCCTTAATTTGTCAGCCCGCTTTTGCTGTTGAGTACTATAGAGCACTAGCTCACTAGAGAGAATTACCCCATGAGAGTACTCCAAGTTTGCGGAGCACTGCTACCCAGTGACAGAACCCTAGCGAGCGAGCGAGCGTCGCTCGACAACCAACAGCCACGTTTGTGGCGACCCAAACGTCCAAACGACCGAATTTTCATTGAAATTAGCATTGAAGTTCCCAATGAAGTTAGCATAAACGAAACCGAATTGGCAATTATAATTACTTACGATACTGTACAAAAGCCGCCAAATTATAACCGTGACTTAGAATAACTAAATATTTCATTGTGTTTGACAATTGTACAGCTTCATTTATGTCGTGGAGTGTAAGAATCATCCTGACAAAAGTCTGTAGTACATTTACGATGACTGCCTCAAGCCCTCGCAGCTGTATTGTACCGCAGAGCTTGTGATTACGTACTCTTAAGATGTATAAAAATGCGTGGGATATTTACTTGTGTTTGAAATGGAGTTGTATTACCTAACCATACGTTAATTATTTGTGATATTTGAGCACGTGGAGAAACTCAAAAGTAGTCTCGTTCAAATGTAAGTTCAAATGATAAAGGCACACGTAGCTCTAAAATGTGCTGGTCGTCAGAAAAAAGCTGAAATAGCTACGCTCGATATTGGTGGTCGCCACGCTCGACGACCACAATACAATTACAGGTAAAATCTCATTCTACGCTCGCTGGTCGTCAGCTGCGCTCGACGACCAGCGAAATAAATACTTACAATATTCACTGTGTACACTGTTTTGGCTATAACTTGAGAACGGATCGATATTTTTTCAAAATTCTTTTTTCCTCTGGTAGATGAATGATTTACGAAGATTATGAATATGCTTGAATATGTTTATAATTAATAACAAACTGCTGAAACACAAGGAAATATTGAGTTCACGAAAATCCAAGTTTTAGCTATAACATTGCATCTGAGCAATATTTTTTCAAAATTCTTTTTCCCTCTGGTAGATGTTTTTGTTGCAAAGATTCTAAACATGCTTAAATGTGCTGATTATTAATAACAAGCTGTTGAAACACAAGGAAATATTCAGTTGATGAAAAAATCTAGTTTTGGCTATAACATTGCACCCGATCGATATATCTATTAAATTCGTTTTCTCTTTAGTTGATAAATAATCCACGAAATTTTTCATAATGCTTCAGAGGCTAAGTAGTAATAAAAAGCGGTTGAAACAGAAGGAAATGTTTAGTTTCTAAAAGCTAACTTTTGGCTGAAACATTGCGTCTGATTGATATTTTTCCTTAGTTCTTTTTTCCTTTGATAGATGAATGTTTTTCGAAGGTTCTAAACATGCTTAAATAATTGAGTAATGCCAACCAACTGTTGAAACACAAGGAAATATTAAGTTTATGAAAAAGTAAGTCTTGGGTCTAACACCTCGTCTAATCGATATTTCTTCCAAATTCTTTTTTTCCTCTGGAAGATGAACGTTCTATACATGCCTTGATTTTCGCCTGTTGCGGCTGTTGTGATTAAAATGTTTCTAAATTGATTTAGAGGCAGATTACTGAATTGATTTGGAGGCAGATTCAGATACAAAAAAACATGAAATTTTTCGTCTTCTGGTTCTGCGATCTGTTGTGATCAAATTATACATTAGCAAATTGATCTAAGAGGCATATTCAGATGGAAATACCATGAAATTTTTCGCTGCGGCGGGCTGTCGTCAGTCGAATTATACATTAACAAATTGATCTCAGAGGCAGATTCAGATAGGAAATACCATAAAATTTTTCGCCTGCGGCGGGCTGTTCTGATAAATTGTACAATTGTAAATACCAAATTGATCTTAGAGGCAGATTCAAATGCTCAAATGCGAAATAACAAAAAAAAATCGCCTGTGGCGGGCTGTTGTGATCAATCATACATTACCGAATTGATCTTAGAACCAGATTCGGATGGGAAATACCATGAAATTTTTCGCCTGCGGCGGGCTGTTGTGATCAAATTATACAATTATACATTGATCTTAGAGGCTGATTCGGATGGGAAATACCATGAAATTTTTCGCCTGCGGCGGGCTGTTGTGATCAATCATACATTACCGAATTGATCTTAGAACCAGATTCGGATGGGAAATACCATGAAATTTTTCGCCTGCGGCGGGCTGTTGTGATCAAATTATACATTACCAAATTGATCTTTGAGGCAGATTCAGATGGGAAGTACCATGAAATTTTTTGACGGATAAAAAATTCTTGAAACGGTGGCGACCAAATTGAGTAGTGAAAGTCTGCGCTCGACGACCCACAAGAGGTATTCTGTCACTGGGCACTGCTAACAGTCCACCTAACTTCCCTCGAAGAGCCTGTACGTGAGACGTCATGTAAACTGATAACTTCATGTGAACTCATGTAACTGATAACTGATACCTAATGGGTACCCCACCGTGGGATTTCCACAACCTAAGGGTTCTGAAAACAGTGCGTCTGACTACGTGTCATTGACACCAGTGACACCAGCACATCGCACAGTAACTTCAAAGATATTGAACACATAACACGCGTAATATCGATAGAATGGGGATAAAATCAGTTTCGCAGTTGTTTAGCGCCTTCCAGAAAGGGTAGGTTCCAGACCATAGAATTTAGAAAATGTCAATATCTATTATGAGAATTGTGTGTACAATTTCACACCTTAGATAATTTCCGTCTTCCTCTGATAACAGAATAAAACTTGCCATGATAAACGTGAGGTTGTATATTAAGACATAACTTTGCGAAGGAGCAAAGGCGTACGTCAATCTTATTAATATTTTGTCATTGCACAATTTCATAGAATATCATGTTACCAAACTAAACGACTCATTTTTACAATCGATCTAAGAGTAGGTAGATCATGAATTGACGCGCACCAATCAGGTTGATATATCATAATCATCACGAATCAAGATGATTAGAATCATGCTGTATTTTATACATCGATATTCGTTGTGTTTACTGCCCTTATTTCTTTATTGGACAACTTTAAAGTCAATTTTTAAGTCAATGTAAAAGTCAATGTTTAAGTCAATGTACTACGGATTAATATAGGTACTACGGATCAATAAAGTAGCCTGAACTATAAACTTATAAATCAATGCAACTTTGTGTTTGTAGCTTAAAACACCACATGGAAATGCTTTGAAATAATCACAATTTCATCCCGACAAGGCCACATAAATTGCAGTTTGTAATCACAAAAGAGTATAACTGATATTTCCATGACACCACCTTATTTCCAGAATCAGTAACTGCAATCTGGGAACTGAGTAACTGCATTTCTACATTCTATTTATTTTAGAGCCTGACCATCGCATCAATAAGTGCAAGTGGGCATAAGGTCTCTGGACTTACTTACTGTCAAGTCAAAAACTGGACTTAGAACTTAGAGTGCATAGAAAGTAGCATTGCTGGTTACTTAACCAGAATCTGAAACAGGAGCTGAATTTTCACTATCTACTAGTTATAAGAGTTCAAGGAGCATATACACTAATTGGTAGTGCAATCACTGTACGCATAATTGCAGCAACTCCCTTTAACAATCCAGTCCTCTCTACTATACAAGAGAATGCATACCTTGTACATTCCTCTTTTGTGACTTCAACATAGCCTTCCTTTGCAGGGCCCTATTTCCCTTTTTGCAAAGAAATAACAGAATAAGCGCTATTCAGGTGTTGCTCCTTTTTACTCATGACGTCTAGCTTCTAAAGCCTTCTTTGATATCTACCAGGAAAACCTGGTTTTGCGATTTCGCAAGGTTTCCTGGAGAGGCTGGATCCAAGGTTGTTAAATACATATTTTTAAAAAGTACGGCAAAAATGCGTTACGTATTTTTTTCGGAAAACTTCCGCATTTTTGGGAGTGCAATACTCAGTCAAAATACATCGTTTTTTTATGATTATTTAGTAATAGTATTGCCATACTGTGCGCGCACCCTATATGTTGGTTAATCAAGACTTCATTCGGCAGCGAGTTGCGCGCGTACTTTTTCGCGTATTTACTATTTAACAACCCCCAGATTATACCTGGTGTCGACATTTCTTGAAAAAAGGTACGCGTATTTTTCTCCAGGAGCCAATACGCCGTACTTTTTCACGATTTTTGCACGTATTCAACAACCCTGGCTGGATTCATGCTAGAGATATTATTAAATTATTAGGATATTTGAAACTATTCCTTATCACCTTCCTGTTATGTTACTTTGTTAATCAAATGTCCATACTTAAACTGAAATATAACAAACTTTCAGTTCAAAGATCATTGATGTAGCATCTTAGAATGATACAAGAATGTACACAAGAATCGTAGTGTGAAAAGAATATGGAGCATTATACATAGCACAGCTATTCTAATAAGTTCTGGAACTAACACAGCTATATTCGATATTTCGTCAGTATGATTGCAGCAACTTGTCTTGTTTTCTTCCTTATGACTGTTGCCAGAACCAGACTGTGTGATAACACGAAGTGCACATCTATTTCCAGCACAGAACTCAGGAAGGGATGGAGTTTCGGAGGATATGATTCACCCGTCAGAGCTGTGGTGTTAGCAGGCAGCAAGCAAAATAACTGTCTGATTTCCTACAAAAGTGTGAACATCTATAATGATATGTATAGTGAAGTGAATGTAACACTTACCTTAGATGGAATAGGTTTAGAGGGTATTTTCAATGACAAACGAAATGAGTATATTGTAATGAATGATGCTACTAGCAGCTTTCCCATGGACAATGAAGATATCGACTTCACAATCGAGTATTTGAATAAATCAAATAAATCAGATAAATCAGATGAATCAGATAAATTTCTCAGAGTCTATTCCGATGAACAGGAAGTGGGCGAAGTCTCATATGATACAACATTTCTGGATTTACCTGATGTTACAAAGAAGGACTTTATGAAATTCATTGACGGGACTTATGAGTACGGACTTTCGGATAAGATAAAGTACAGAGCTATCACCTCAGAAGGTTGTGATGAAGATATTTCAGTAAGTTTGTGTCCCTGTGATAGCCCATTGATAGACATTGAGCATTCTGAAGGTACTGGTAACCTGATGTGCAGCGCAGTGAGTCTGGATAATGTTACCCTGACATGGGACAACACTACCGGCAACATACTCGGGGAGACCTTCCTAGAGACGCAAGGACAGGTCAACACATCCACACTGCGCAATGTCACCCAGCCTGGTGCTTACACTTGTGTGGCTACAGCATGGGGAGCAGGAGGTGTCTCAGTCAACAAGACGTTCACAATAGCAAACAAGGAGGAGGAACTACGGGAAGGACCAGGATCAGGGTGGAAGAAAGTAGTGATTCCCTGTATAGTGGTGGTGTGTTTAGTGGTAGGAGTCCTTTCCATTGTGTCAGTGTGGTGGGTCCGCAGACGGAGGAACAAGGCGAGATCACAAGATACTCTGAACGCTGTCTTCAGAGATGGAGCAGAACCCACTCTGAGAAGTGGAACACAGCCCACTCTGAGAAGTGGAACACAGCCCACTCTAAGGAGTGGAACACAGCCCACTCTAAGGAGTGGAACACAGCCCACCTTCAGGGAGAGTGATATGTCAGAGCAGCCTGCTGCCCCGCCCATATACGCAGCCCTCACGCTGAAAGGGCCAAGGATCAGGACAGACGACAACATGATCTACAACAAGCTAGATCCAAACACCATGACAACTGCAAGCAGAGATGGATTCAGGACCTTCAGAAATCAGCCTGAGACGTGGGGAACGTTGCCAAACACTCGGAACACAAGCAACCAACATGCGTTGCTAAGCAACCAGCAGACATTGCCCAGCAACCTGAATCCGTTGCCTTACAACCAACATGCAGTGCTAAGCAACCAGTTCACATTGCCAAGCAACGAACAAGGCGCGCCTGTGGGCATGTACCACACACTGCCTCACAACCACATCATGTCTCCTAATGAGCACCACGGCATGCCCCCAACCCACATCATGTCTCCTAATCTGCCTAATGAGCACCATGGCATGCCCCCGCCTCACTTCACAGTGGGAAGGAAGCCCCCCATGCTGAGTCCGCCCTCCACAAAGCCCCCTTCTGTAAGGTTCGCTCTAGCACAACCTGACACTGAAACAGGGATATACCACGAGACACTCGATCTAAACCTGTAGACTTAGAAGGCAGCTTTGTAAATAAAAGCAGAAAGCAGAAATTGAATACGATGAAACTTTTCAATGACGAGTAGGTGATACTAATGATAATATGACCTATAATTATAGGAACACCAGGATAAGGCCAGATCTGACCACATCTGATGTTATTTGGGGAACAACCAATTATCAATGATTGATTTAAAATGTGCCAAACAATATCAGTATATCAATAATCCCAGTGAGATAACAGAGCATTATTTTGATCATGTTAAAGTGTTAATTTGCCAGTACCTATAAATCTATATTAAATTTTTCTTTATTTAAAATTTGTCTTTAAATAAGCTGAACTGAACATTAAATGTTCAGTTCAGCTTATTTAAAGACAAATCTTTAATGAAGAAAAGTTTTTATCCTTATCAAGCTATGACACCTCAGGATTCACTCAAAACTGTTTGTGTATGGTGTACTTTTTATTTCAAAGAACTTAATTGTAAATTTATGATTCCGCATATTTGTTCAATGAGGGCACAATCTTCGACCCTTGAACGCTAATTGAAACAAATAAACCCCATTTTGAAATAGAGGTAATAGCCTCGGGTCCCGTGTGTAAATTAGCACTCCTGCCCTACGGCCTACATCCCTGCCGATGTAGGCCGTCTTTACAGATAATATTACAAGGTTTTACTAGATAATATTACAAGGTTTGGATATCAAGTCAAAGCATAAATTAATGTGAAATGCCTATAGGTACAGTCAAATCTGGCCGAAAATAGCTCAAAATCGGAACAAATTCTACACCAAGCGATTTTGACTGTTTTCTATAGTTTTTTGCCCAAGAAATCGATCTGGCAACTTTCCGGGACTTTCCAGGGTGGGGAAAGTGCCGAAAAATCGATTTTTAGTTGAGGCGCAGCCAACTGACCTGTGAAAAATCATAACTTGGCCCAGGAAGGTCGTAGAGACTTCGTTTTAGGCTTAAAAGAAGCGCAATGGCCATGTTTATATACGACTTGTTAATAAACATAATATGGCCTAAAATGCTCAGGAACAGAGTTATGGGCAAAAACTGTTTTTTGGGCACCTGCGAGACATTGTGGAAGCGATTTTTGTATCTAGATCCAGGAAGGTCGTATAGACTTCGATTTGGGCTTAAAAGAAGCGCAATGACCAGGTTTATTTACGACTTTTTAATAAACATATGCCCTAAAATGCTGAGGAACCGAGTTATGGGCGAAAACTGATTTTTTTGGGCACCCACGAGACATTGTAGTTTTTGTATCTCGGCCCAGGAAGGTCGTAGAGACTTCGTTTAGGTTTAAAAGAAGCAAAATGGCCATGTTTAGTCGACTTGCTAATAAACATATGCCCTAAATGCTCAGGAACCGAGTTATGGGCGAAAAACTGATTTTTTGGGCACCCACGAGACATTGTGGAAGCGATTTTTGTATCTCTCTAGAGAATTCGTTACTTAAAAGAAGTAATGGCCATGTTTATAGACGACTTGTTTACAAAATATGCCCTTAAATGCTGAGGAACCGAGTTATGGGCGAAAACTGTGTTTAGGCACCTGCAAGGCATTGTGGAAGCAATCTGGCCTCAGGAAGGTTTGAAGCTTGATTTGGATTTGTACGACATGATGATGATTGCTTTAATCTTGTTTGGACATATGTTTATAAACATATGTCCCTCAAATGCTCCAGAACAAAGTTATGGGCGAAAACTGATGTTTCGGGCATTATAAGACATGGCCAATGCTATTTCTGCATCTCTGCCCAAGAGCTCAAGAGGCTTGTAGATTTCATTGTAGACCTCAGATTATTAGCAAAACCTTGTTTGGTCAATATCGGCCATGACTCATCAGACAATAGACATGGCTGGAAGGTTTTATATCCGAGTTCAGCAAAGCAGTGGACTAAGTTTTAGGTATTGCCACACATACAGGTCGTGAGCTAGGTGTCATCAATGAATCATCAATCATCATCTTTACATTAGCCCTAATAGTTCACACAGTTGCCGTTCTTTAAGTTTTAAGCCCTTCTTGGGGCAAAGCTGTGATTAGAAAATTGTGTTAGTTTTTAGTAGGGAGCCCCATATCAGTTTATCAAATCTATAAAGTCTGTTTATAAACATGGTTTTTGTATTATTTTGAGTTAAGTTTAACACTAGGCTGAGCCCAGGAATTGCCTCAACTCAGAAGAAAAAAAAAATAGAATTTGTTCTTAGCATTTTAGACATACCTTGATTTATAATACACATGCCCATTGCAGATAAGCCCACAATAAAATCGGACTCTTGGGGCTCAAATCGTCATAATATCGATTTTTTCCAATAACTCGGTTTTCATCATTGGGCATATGTCTAGGGCGTAAACAGCTTTAAGCCCAAAGATTTTCATGGGCTGAAGAATTTTTGTTTTTCCGACAGTTTTTCGAGTTCTGAACACCATTTTTATTAACAAGTTCTATATAAACATGGCCAGGTTTTTTCAGCCATGAAAAGATATTAAAAAATCGCTCCATAAAAATCGCTTTTTCCTAACCAAGTCGTATATAAACATGGTTTCTTTAAGCCCAAATCGAAGTTTTTAGACCTTCCTTTTTTCCCCCTTTTCAAATCGCGCGTTCACTGTAATTGTTTACGCGCACAAAATGGCGATTTGCCAAAATAAACTTTAAAATTTAAATCGCCCTAGAAGCTTCAGTGCGTAGCCAGAGCCAGTAATCAGTCAGCTGATTAAAGTTTTGTTGTATGTCTAGAATACATTGCCTGAAAAAAATTAGGATTTGACTGTACTATATAGTTTTATTCCGAAGTGTTGTGAAACTCGGCAATTAAAAGTGATTTATTATTGTTATTATATGACTTGCCTGCCGTTTTATTTTTTGATATTTTGATTTTTTGAACACTATGTTATCCTGGATTTGAGATAAAATGAACTACTGTTGATTATTTGACCTTAATATGACTTATATAATTTGATTGGAATTTTGATGTAAAATTTTTGATAAATTTGAAATTTTTCTTTATTTGATAACTTTTGCTTTATTTGAATTGATTCTCAATCCAAGAGTTCTAATAGTTTTGACTTTGTCATCAAAGTTATTCTGCTACTCTCACATCATTGCACCGCCATTTGGTTAGGTGCTCCATATTCTTATGGCCAGAAGACTGAGAATGACCTTGTAGGTCCCTTTACAATCAAACTTACTGTGTAGGTATAACATATAGATCAGTTTCGGAATAAAACTGCTGCGCGCATTTTTCGAACATTTCACTGATAAAACCGTTTGATCATCTAATATCGATTCAAATATTTGCTTTGCATGGAAACAGCTTTTAGCCGATTTTCGGTTTTTTGTTTTTCCGACAGAGCTGAACACCAGCTACAAGTAGGTTTTTACCCCATGAAAAGATATTTTTCCTAACCATAGTTATGAATTTTTCAAATCGCGCGTTCACCTGTAATTACTTAATTACAGTACGCGCACAAACTTCTAAGGCGATTTGCCAAAAATAAACTTTAAAAATTTTTGGCAAATCGCCCAAGAAGTTTGTGCGCGTACTGTAATTAAGTAATCAAAAATCAGCTCGATTAAAAGTTTTGTTGTATGCCATAGAACATTACTACCAAGTTTCAATTTCAAGGGTTTTCCTCAAAAACTGTTGGAGGAGATTTAATGTATCTCCACCAACAGTTTTTGAGGAAAACCCTTGAGATTGAAACTTGGTAGCAATTTTCTATGGCATACAACAAAACTTTTAATCGAGCTGATTTTTGATTCAGGCCTCAGAAGTGAAAATTTGGCTTTTTGAAATTTGAAAATCGTCATTTTTGACTATTTTTGGGACATGAGCCAACAAGTGATGTAGCCAGAGCAAGCAGGCTATGCATTGCATACCCTGAAAAAGTCCCTTGCATAGTCTCAAATGGATACGAGTGCCTTCAGAATTTTGATATTATCCTTTTTCTACGTTTATTACCGATCAAATTCGTGAATTTTATCGGTCTACTAGTAATAGTAGCAGCAGTAGAAGTAGACCAATCAAATTCACAATTTTGAGGCTCTCGTATGATTGTTCAATACTGTCTTGTAGGATGTGACCCTACCCTCCGCCGCGCACACATCGTTTTCCGCGGGGAGTTTGCAACACGACCCTCCAAACTTCAAAGTGTTGCGCGCTAGGGATGGGAGAAATCAATCAAAATACTGACACGATAACCCAATACACTGCTGAGAGTTAAGACCCCCTGATAATCCTAACCTTTCTTGTCCTTCTTGAGAGTTAAGACCCCCTGATAATCCTAACCTTTCTTGTCCTTCTTGAGAGTTAAGACCCCCTGATAATCCTAACCTTTCTTGTCCTTCTTGAGAGTTAAGACCCCCTGATAATCCTAACCTTTCTTGTCCTTCTTGAGAGTTAAGACCCCTGATAACCTTTCTTGTCCTTCTTGAGAGTTAAGACCCTGATAATCCTAACCTTTCTTGTCCTTCTTGAGAGTTAAGACCCCCTGATAATCCTAACCTTTCTTGTCCTTCTTGAGAGTTAAGTACCCCTGATAATCCTAACCTTTCTTTGTCCTTCTTGAGTTAAGACCCCTGATAATCCTAACCTTTCTTGTCCTTCTTGAGAGTTAAGACCCTGATAATCCTAACCTTTCTTGTCCTTCTTGAGAGTTAAGACCCCCCTGATAATCCTAACCTTTCTTGTCCTTCTTGAGGATAAGACCTGATAATCCCTAACTCGCACGTCCTTCTTGAGAGTTAAGACCCCTGATAATCCTAACCTTTCTTGTCCTTCTGAGAGTTAAGTACCCTGATAATCCTAACCTTTCTTGTCCTTCCTTGAGATAAGTACCCTGATAATCCTAACCGTCTTGTCCTTCTTGAGAGTTAAGTACCCCTGATAATCCTAACCTTTCTTGTCCTTCTTGAGAGTTAAGTACCCCTGATAATCCTAACCTTTCTTGTCCTTCTTGAGAGTTAAGTACCCCTGATAATCCTAACCTTTCTTGTCCTTCTTGAGAGTTAAGACCCCGGATAATCCGCACGCCAGTGGATGAACTTGAGAGTTAAGACCCCTGATGGGTCCTAACCTTTCTTGTCCTTCTTGAGGATGAACCCTGATAAAACCTTTCTTGTCCTTCTTGAGAGTTAAGACCCCCTGATAATCCTAACCTTTCTTGTCCTTCTTGATGTCCAGTTTCTTGTCGTTTCCTTTCTCAAGGAGGTCTATGAGCATGTCGTTGTAGAGCTCGCACATGTACAGCGTGACGGAGAAGGTGAACTTCTTGGAGTTGGCCTCCAGCAGGGAGAATATCTCAGCAAAGGCTCGGGGAGCGATGCCCGGGTGCGTGTCCGTGCCAATCATCGTGAAGGTTTTACCTGAACCTGCGGAAACGCGCACATCAGTGGGTGAACCTGCGGAAACGCGCACGTCAGTGGATGAACCTGCGGAAACGCGCACGTCAGTGGGTGAACCTGCTGAAACGCGCACGTCAGTGGATGAACCTGCGGAAACGCGCACGTCAGTGGATGAACCTGCGGAAACGCGCACGTCAGTGGATGAACCTGCGGAAACGCACACGTCAGTGGATGAACCTGTGGAAACGCACACGTCAGTGGCATGAAGCTGTGGAAACGCACACGTCAGTGGGTGAAACTGCGGAAACGCGCACGTCAGTGGATGAACCTGCGGAAACGCGCACGTCAGTGGATGAAACTGCGGAAACGCGCACGTCAGTGGATGGACCTGCGGAAACGCGCACGTCAGTGGGTGAACCTGCGGGAACGCGCACGTCAGTGGATGAAGACGCGGAAACGCGCACGTCAGGGGGCTGCCAAATCAGAAAGCTGCACAGAGTCGTATTAACTTTACTATACAGTACATTACTTCAAATACAGCAATTCCGCAGTATACTGTACCACCTGACCGCATGGGAGCCCGACTTTGGACCTCAGACAGTAAAATCTTGAAATATCATGAGGCAAAATGTACGTTACCCTCACCCACCAGTTTGTCCGTAGGCGAAAATACAGACGTTATAACCGTCGACTGCCGACTGAACGAGCCTCTTGACATCCTCAAACACGTGCTCCTGGTCCCCCCGAGTCTCAGGAGTGAAGACCTGGGGAGTTATAGTTTTATCTGTTGCAGCGCATTATTCAGCTTTTTGATATGGCAGTCAAAAGGTAAACAAAAGGAGCAAAAAGTGCGGAAGCCTTAAGTGCTGGCGATTGGGTGATATGGGCATGGTGCATTTAGCCTGCAAATCTGCCCTGGTAATATACCTGATCGAAAGCGAAGTCCCTGGGCCCGCGCTTTGTCTCCACTGTTAGTGTGTACTCGTCAGGAGAAAGCACTACGTTGTAGTTACCCTGCAATTGACAGTAGTTACCCTGCAATTGACAGTAGTTACCCTGCAATTGACAGAAGTTACCCAGCAATTGACAGCATTCTCAGATTTACGGAACTCGAACATGAACAGTAATTGCGCCCAATTTTCGGGCGGGATACTTCAGTACCTCTCACGTGGTGGATTTCAGTATTCGGTATATGAAACGAAATTTCGTTTGATATACCGAATACTGAAATCAACCACGTGAGAGCCTGAGAGGTACTGAAGAAATAATACCTTCTCCCCTTTCAATTCTTGAAAGCGCTGTCCCTGCGAAAACGCAAAATAACTCAAACGGCCCATATAATAATGGGCCAAGTCCTCATGCCCACATCCCAAAATAAAAGGCAAAAAGGCTGCTTCAAACTGATTTTATGGATTCCTTAGGTTTATTTATAAAGGTTGTAATTTGTGGATTTTTCAGAAAAATCACCATTTTTTCACCCACCATGAAATTTCGAAATGAACTCATTATCATATGTTAACAAAAGTAATGACTTGAAAAACCCCATATTTTCAACCTACCAAAATTTGAAACCGAAATTTTATCCCAAATAAATACACCTCCTAAGGTAGTTTGAGGTTTCGCTGACTCCGGATTGTTTCACATTTTAATAATTTCCCGGTCAGGCTAATGATTAATACCTTATTGGCCTTTATTCAACCGGCCCTTAAGGACAAAAACGACTTTCAGATTTTTGTTCAAAGGGCCGGTTAAAAAGGCCGGTTAAAGTGGGGCCGGTCAAATTAAAGCCCAGTTACAGTGACGTAGCCAGAGGGTATGCAGACTATGCATTGCATACCCTGAAAAAGTCCCTCACATAGTCTGAAATTTTGGGGAAATGCATAATCATGGCTAATTAGGCTTGATTTTACTGTCCGATACATACCCTGGAAACATTTTGCATACCCTGACCTCAAATCCTAGCTACGTTACTGCCCAGTTAATTTAGGCCATTTTGAAGCATAAATTCCTCTACCTGGTAACAAATTACAAATAGATTTTTTGTCCAAAGAGCCGGTTAAAACGGTTCAAAAAATGATTCGAATTTTATCCATAGGGCCGGTTTAAAAAGGGCCGGTTTAAAAAAGGCCGACTAAATTAAGGTACTGTGAGTATGGTACTGTGAGTATTCAGTATGGTACTGTGATAAACAACGCGCGGCGCGCGCGCAACACCTTTATGACACTGTAGATGCTGAACTGATAGTAAAATAGTACCGCGCCGTGCGTTAACAGTAGTAAATTTAGAGTTTCCAGTAGGACTTTCGACTTTAAGTGAACCAAATCGAGTGCAGAACTCTGCGTTAAAGTCAATGATTGAAATGAACCTCCCTGCAAAATTTCAGTAAAATCTGTTGGTGGAAACATGCTCAAAATCGACTTTTTTCATTTTTGAATTATTTTCGTCGGTATTTCCTCGCGTCTTATATCTCGAAAATTAGCACATGGACCCCAATTTTCTTGATGGTTTCTGAAAGATAATGATGAAATGAACATCCCTGCAACATTTCAGCAGTAACGTATCCAGGATTGGAGATCAGGACATGCAAGATATTTCCTGGGAATGTATGCAGATTCTCACAGTCGACTGCCAAATAAGGCCTCATCAGCTATGATCAAAAACTTTATCAAAATTTTATAATGGCTACGTCACTGGGATAGGGGTCACTTTACTGTGAGGTTTGGGTCGGTGGGTCACTCCAGTGAGACTTTTCCGATTCAGCACGGATATAGGTTAGGATTGCATGGCATTGTGAAATGCAGCGCAGTGCGCCGTGCACTTGTGAAGAAATTATTTGAGTTACGTGCAAAACAAAAGAAATATTCTGAAGGAGCAGTTTGTAATAAAGAAAATCCTCATGGCAACATGAAGCCCCTATATCCCTGTCAATCACATGCTCATTTCCAACTACCCGCTTTGCTATTTGTTGACAATCGATAAACATTGCTAATCGTTCGAACGTTTCATTGAAATTTGAAAATGAAGATGTCAAAGACTTGGAAGAAATTGAAGAAATGTTTCAGGAGCAACAAGAGTGACAGGGTTTATATCTACGACGAGGAGGCGGAGGCATATAGGAGGTCGAGGATGGCGAGGTTTTATGGGGCTATCGGGTTCATGCATGTGCCGCGGAGAGAGAAGTATCAGCCGCCTAAGGTTAGGGAGTCTCCAGTCCCACTCCCCTCCCGCAGCACCAGTGTGGAGGGGGAGGAGTGGGAAGTGGAGGGGGTGGAAGTCCTCACTCTCGAGGGGGACCTTCCACCCCGAACAGAGGAGGGGGAACAGTGGGAACCTCTCCCCGTCATAATAGCCTGGGAATATCCAGAAGAACAAATGCCTGTTTTTCTGGATTTCCACTATTTTGACAGGGGCTATTAGTTAGGTTTAGGCCTTTAGGGGCCATTTTCATTTGTTCTTAGGTTCACATCAACTTACACATATTCAGATATTTATGACGACCATACGGTCTGATGTCGTTTGAATTTGTTGAGGCGATTTAACATGTCCAACTGTGCTAAGTTCAACATGACTCGATCGAAATTCAAACATTTATGACGACCAAATGGTCTGATGTCGTTTGATTTTGTTCGGGAAACTTTGGACCTGTGCATATCATATCTTAGGGCATAGGGCATAGGACATAGTTTTCTTATTGTGCTTTGGTAAACTTGACTTGAACAAAATGCAAACATTTATGACGACCAAATGGTCTGATATCGTTTGATTTTGTTCGAGAAAAGTTAGACCAGATATTATTTGATAGGAAATCTTGTTTTTATCATCACTAACCATACTTTACAGCAAACAGGTAGGTATTAACCATTTCAGATTCAGACAAGTGCCCCTTCACTACAAGATTTTCATCAGGTAAAATCATAATTCATTAGTTTTACATTTCACTTTTTAGATGATTATTGTCATTATATATTTGATTTGATTTGATGTGGTTGCAATGCAAGTTATTCATTTAGCCTCTATTACATTTTCATACATTGTAATTTTAGTTTGATTTGTGACATCAATTCCATTTCAGGGGACGGGGGCCTATAATCTTTAGGCTATCAACACTACAACCAGCCATACTCGGATATCATTGCTAAAGCCACACTCAGATTTTGCAGACAAATGACCTCATAATCAGATTTAACAGCCAGACAACGACGCTAGCGAGGATTCTACCAACGATAGGGACTAAAAAGATCACAAAGAAGACAGATGACGACAGGGATTCCATCATCAGATCTACGAAGAAGACATCGAATTAATTATTAATTCAATTAATTTAATTGTAATTTCAAAATACAGCTGCCTTGGTTTTAGGTTTTCTAAATACAACACTTTTTAGTTTTTCAAACACAATTCAATTATGAATGACTTTTACTGTCTTCAACATTGATTTATCTGGCTTCATCTGATAAAAAGTTAGGGTTTAGGACAAGGGTCAGTGGGTTACTTAAGAGGGTCAATTCTGCGCTGATTGGGGTCACTTTAGGTTACGGAATGGGTTAGTGGGTCATTTGAGAGGGTCAATTCTGCGCCGATAGGGCAGTAACGTATCCAGGATTTGAGATCAGCGCACGCAAAATATTTCCAGGGTAGTTATGCAGATTTTCATAAATGGCAAATTAAGCCTTATCAGATATGATTAGATATTAGAAATTTGAGACTACGCAAGGGACTTTTTCAGGGTATGTAACGCATAGTTTGCATACCCTCTGGCTACGTTACTGAGAAGACATCGATTTCAAATTGTCAATAATTTTCATCAATATTTTGATTTTTCTGATCATATGAATACTGTTTAGATTGTCTAAGGTCATTTGGTGAACGAATGTTACTGTGTTCTGACTTCTGAACATTTGTTAGAGGAGGGATCTGATGAAAGGGGGAGACGTTGCAAGGGGTCAGTGGGCGTTCGATAGGGTCGGTTCTGCAATGTTGGACCTATGGACTCGAGACAACAGCCAAAATGTTGGAGCAAGTCCAGGCCATCCTGGCCAACTCGTATCCCAAATTCGTGATTTCCAAAATATAGGGTTGACCCCCCCTTAACAGAATTCATATAAAGTTCTAGTAAAAATTGTGACATAAATCTCAATGAACCTCAACCGACCTCGTAAAAATTGCGACGATTTTGTGACTATAATGAGTCTTCCTACATTTTTGCACGTTTTGATATTATTCAGAAAATGGGGCATTTCTAGCTGCAGGGGGGTTGATGAAACACCCACAAATAGTGATGGTGGGCCAAATTATGGTTGAAGGTGTGGAGTTAACTCTGGACACTTTTAACAAGACTTTAACAAAAGAAGTTTGGTAGTGTAAACAAAGCAGTAGCTATTCCATGTGTTATCTGTAAACCAACTCGAATGTTTATGAGTTTATGGTGCAGCAACGTTAAAACAGTCAGTGTACGATAACTTGTGGTTAGAGTTGCATTTCACAACATTTCACTTTTGTTGTCGCTGAGAAACCAACTGCGGGTGTCTATTAGAGTATTAGCTTATTAGGGACCATGAAACTCCTCTCAATACTGCTGGTGTGTGTTGTTCTTACCTTGTGGGCACAAAATGACGGTAAGTACTTTAGTATGAATCAAGAATCTCAAATTATTTTCCAAGATAACTGCCGCCCAAGTTTTCATCGATGTGAGCACTCCATTGAAAAGATGCCCGCTGATGCCCGATATCAGTGTGTATTTATCCCATTTCTGTCAGCACTGTATTTGAAAAGTATCTTACGATTTTTGTGGGTATCTTAAAACGGTGTTTTTGGACAATTTATGGCCATGGAGACCCAATCACCCAAACTACTAAACTATGGCTAAACCTTGTATGTTTGTATAGTTGTATTATGTGAAGGCATGACACCAAGTCCACTAGAACCAGTTCATCATTCAGCTTCTTGATTCCCAGACCCAAACGTAGTATCTACACTGTATTATCACTGCACTTTCAGGAGACGGGGTAAGTGAGGATGCTGGATCAGCAGTGGGGAACAGTGATGAAATGGGGAGCTTAGTCAGGTAGAATAACAGCATCATCTGATTAACTTTATCATGAATTTACATAGAATTTAATCGTATCATCAATTATATGATTTGAAATGTGATTTTCTATCCTCGATCTAACGAATTGATTGATACTGATCGTCAGCTATAGTTCCGGTTCAGAAAACGAAGATACTGAAAGGGTTAAACGGTTCACTCGGTTCAGAAGAAGACGGTTTAGAAGGAGGAGGAGGAGGAGGGTTAGAAGAAGGTGGGGGTGAAAGATAGTAAATTGGAAAGGAGGAGGAGGGGAGGAGGAGGAGGAAGAGGAGGAGGGTTAGAAGGAGGTGGGGGTGAAAGAGAGTAAATTGGACATTCAGAATATCATGAAGTTATGCAAAAGATTGAGTAGTACAATATTAGTTTTTAGCTCCTTTACTTTGCAAGTGGAACTTATATTAAAAAGTAGGGATGCAAAATGGTTTTTAAATTTTCGTTGAATATCTTGAATTTTTAACGAGCTACACCCTATGAATTGCGTCCTTGAATATCAGTAGTATATTAGAATCGGAAAAGGTAGACTACCAAGGTTAGCTTGGCACGTTTACCGCTTTTTAAATGAGCGAGGATTTCCCCGAGACTCGAACGGCGAACCCTGGATGTCATGAATGACACAGTTCTTATCCACTCAACCAAGCGCAGCCCAACCAGTGCCGAATCTTTTACTACTTGTACCGCTACAATTTTCATAAAAATTAAAAAGTGCAATTCAGCCAATTCAGTGTCTAGTGAGAAAAATCAGCCAATTCGGAGTGAGAATTTGAAATGTCTTCAAGCGTTCATCCTTCCATGAAAAGAGCCATACTATGACTGACACTTGTCGGTCCACATTCAATATTATTCAAGAAAAGAAGGTGGATAATCTGATTATGGTTTGGAATGGGCATAGATCCGATTGTCACTTTGTCAAGGTGCCAGTTTAAGGCAGGTCTTATGCCGGCTTAATGCAGGTCTTGTACCAGTATACCAGTATACCTTATTGGCCTTTATTTAACCGGCCCTTAAGGACAAAAACGACTTTGAGATTTTTGTCCAAGGGCCGTTAGGTGGCCGGTTAAAGTGGGGCCGGTCAAATTAAAGGCCAGTTGATTGAGGTCAAATGAAACTTTTATGAATCGGCTTATATAAAATTCACTGGAATGTCATTACATGACAGGATCATGACGTATTTTATAATATCAGACCGGGATTGGGGTCTTTTGATGCAATTTATTTAGTATAAAGGGGTTTTAGTGGCCATTTTAGAGCCAAAAATCCTTTATGTGGCAACCACCAGAAAAATTTTTGTCCAAGGGGCCGGTTAAAACGGTTCAAAGAGGATTCGATTTTTGTCCATAGGGCCGGTTAAAAAAAAGGCCGGCTAAATAAAGGCCAATAAGGTAGTGCAGATTGGTACCAACCAGGGTCTTACATACTCCCCATACCGCGTGGGTATGTTTCGCGGCAATGAGGAGGAAGACCAAAGAGGACTGGATAAGCTCCTTCAAAGTTGATCCTCCCAGAATGTTCAACATGATGTGGAGAGAAAAATTTGCAAAGGAGCTATCCAGTATGGGTAGGAGGGATCTGAGAGTGGCTACTCAACTCCTGACAGGCCACAGTCCTAAACTACCACCTCATACGGAGGTATCATACGGACAGTTACCGCTCACTTGACGCAAGCCGGTTAACATGTTGATACCCCCGGCCGCTTTATGGTTGCTTATCATGTACTCTTCGCTAGACCATGGCCCATGGGGTGCTTGGTGTTAAGTACCTTGGCTTCTAATCGACTAGCCACTGGCGAAGTGACCGACCAGACACTGACATAGCGACTGGGAATAGATCGCCTGTGTTCTACCCCCCCCCACCTTACTACTTGATAAGTACTCATCAGTTCATCACTAACTACACAACTACTTTAAAACTACTGTTAATAATACTTACTAATAGCTAACGAACCCGGTGGATCTCTGACTGCGATATGGGTCTTGCCCTGCAGAAGACCCTGATCTTCCCCTTCATGTCCCCTTACATTCTACTTTAACAATACTTACTACTAACTAACGAACCCGGTGGATCTCTGACTGGGATATGGGCCTTGCCCTACAGAAGACCCTGATCTTCCCCTTCATGTCCCCTTACATTCTACTTACTACTAGCTAACGAACCCGGTGGATCTCTGACTGGGAGATGGGCCTTGCCCTACAGAAGACCCTGATCTTCCCCTTCATGTCCCCTTACATTCTACTTTAATAATTCTTACTACTAACTAACGAACCCGGTGGATCTCTGACTGGGAGATGGGCCTTGCCCTACAGAAGACCCTGATCTTCCCCTTCATGTCCCCTTACATTCTACTTTAATAATTCTTACTACTAGCTAACGAACCCGGTTGATCTCTGACTGGGAGATGGGCCTTGCCCTACAGAAGACCCTGATCTTCCCCTTCATGTCCCTCTTACATTCTACTTTAATAATTCTTACTACTAGCTAACGAACCCGGTCTATCTCTGACTGGGAGATGGGTCTTGCCCTACAGAAGACCCTGATCTTCCCCTTCATGTCCTCCTACATTCTACTTTAATAATACTTACTACTAGCTAACGAACCCGGTTGATCTCTGACTGGGAGATGGGCCTTGCCCTACAGAAGACCCTGATCTTCCCCTTCATGTCCTCTTACATTCTACTTTAATAATTCTTACTACTAGCTAACGAACCCGGTCTATCTCTGACTGGGAGATGGGTCTTGCCCTACAGAAGACCCTGATCTTCCCCTTCATGTCCCCTTACATTCTACTTTAACAATACTTACTACTAGCTAACGAACCCGGTGGATCTCTGACTGCGATATGGGTCTTGCCCTGCAGAAGACCCTGATCTTCCCCTTCATGTCCTCGAGTTGGTTGTAATACTTCTTCCTGAGAATCCGTTCACTGTTGTAGTTCTCCCTCAGTTCAGCCGTCTCACACTGCAGCTGCCCCACCTGAGATGAGGGTTAGTTCAGCCGTCTCACACTGCAGCTGCGACACCTGAGATGAGGTTTGTTACTCGAAGTGCTCTATTCCTCGATACTCTTTATAGCATTATAGAATTCTCTGAAGAATTCATGCAAGGCCATAATCGGGTCCATTTTGATTCAGGCCATCGCCCTACGGGCTCGGGCTGCGGGTCATAACCGGATACATCTTTCGGGTAACACCCTCGGAAAGTATCCCAAAATGGACCCGATATGCGCGTATCTAAGTATAATAAAACATTCTACCATTCTATACGAGTGGAAAAGGAATGCCGCAGCTTACTGGAAGTCACATTCCAGTGAGTATCTGATCAGAGTAGCAAGCCACCTTACGCCTATCAGCTTTTTAGCACATGATGTCGTTTCATTCTAACTTTGATTAGTTTACCGAGTAATAGTGTAATAGTGCAAGTACCCGACAATTGACTTGAATTGCTGAATGCTCGGTAAGTTATTTTCACCTGTTCCCCCAGCTCCTTGACTTGTTCCTTCAACTGGTCCGTGTTCCCACACTGACCCTCCAGCTCCTGCCTTGCCTTGGCCAGCTGAGCAACTTCCTCCTTCAGCGCTCTGTTCTCTTTCTCTAGCGAAGTGACCGTGCTCGTTACTGTCTCTAGCTTAGTCCGGGTCTCATCTAACGTCTTCTTAGTGATCTGTAATGGAGGATCAAAAGATATCACACTTTGTAAGCGGGGATCCTAGAAAAAGTAAACATGGCTTAAAATCGGACCTATTATAGTAAAATGGGGCAAAAGTAGGACACCAAACTACCAAACTACACCATGGAACCTAACCTCATATTTCTTTGCGTCTTTGGAAGCCCCAGCAGTTTCTTTAGCTTTCCTGACTTCCCCCTCAGCAGTCCGAAGGCTCTTTTTCAGGTCTCCTATCTCCCGGTCCTGTTCTGCGACCCTGCTCGATAACCCCTCGTTTTTGCTCTTCAGAGTGGATATCTGTGTTTCCATGAGCCGTTGTGCACGGGGGTTGGGGGAAGCAGCGCCGCGCGCGTTCATACCACGTGTGTTGCTGAAACCCCCACGTGTCACACCACGTGTCACACCACGTGACCCTGCACGTGCGTTACCACGCCCTACACCAGTGGACGCGTCACTCAACTCAGCCAGTTCCTGCTGCAGCTTCTCAACTTCCTTGTCCACTTCACCGAGTCGCTGGTCCTTGTCTGCTAGCATCTTGTCCTTCACTTCCAGGAGATACTTCGTTTCCTCCAGTTGGGCTTGGAGGTCTTCAGGAGACTGTGTAGCATCTGCTATCTGAGATTGTAGTGAGGCTATTTCCTTCTCTTTCTCTGTCCTGGGGATATTGTTCAGTGAACCATGGGGCAAGCACTTCAATTTGATTCAAGACGTCTAAATAAATAGATCCAAAGTTGTTAGATATGACATATTAAATTGTGTTGCAAGAAACAGCATAGTTAGCTGATGGTTTCAAGATGTACTCTTGACAGAAAGTGAATCTTAAGAGAAAGTTTGGGAGATGTTGGAGAGAAAGTTTGGGAGATGTTGCTATGTTGGAGAGAAAGTTTGGGAGATGTTGGAGAGAAAGTTTGGGAGTTGTTGGAGAGAAAGTTTGGGAGTTGTTGGAGAGAAAGTTTGGGAGATGTTGGAGAGAAAGTTTGGGAATTGTAGGAGAGAAAGTTTGGGAGATGTTGGAGAGAAAGTTTGGCAGATGTTGGAGAGAAAGTTTGGAGGATGTTGGAGAGAAAGTTTGGGAGATGTTGGAGAGAAAGCTTGGGAGATGTTGGAGAGAAAGTTTGGGAGATGTTGGAGAGAAAGTTTGGGAGATGTTGGAGAGAAAGTTTGGGAGATGTTGGAGAGAAAGTTTGGGAGATGTTGAAGAGAAAGTTTGGGAGATGTTTGATAGAAAGTTTGGTAATTGGTATATGTTTGAGTTGACTAACATGGCATTGTGAAGATCTTGAGTTTGTTGTTGCTGTGTCAGTGACAGTTGTTTCTGAGCAGATGATTGTGTGATGAATTAGAATAATTATTGATGATGATTATGAAGATCACTCGATGAGTCGATGATGGAAGTACCAACTTTGAAAGTTTGAATAAAAAATAATGAGTATTGATGGAGTGATTTTCAGAAAAGGATTAATTCGTTGAATGGAAGACTGGCAAATTCTCATTATATATCATTACCAACCTGAAAGCTGGAAAGTTCCTCCTGTTTTAGAGCGAGGGAGGATTGTAACTTAGCAATCACGTGTTCACTCTCCTCCAGTCTCATTCGCTGCATTTTCTCTGACACCTGCAGCTCTTCTTGAGCTGAGTTATCATTGACCAGTGTTAGAACCCTCTGAAGCTTTCATGCTGGTCCATATTGATTGTCCATATTCTCAAATTGGTTACTTGGTTAAGACCCTCGCCCAGCGGACTCAGGCCAAAACCGAATACATCTCTCAGGCTTACGCCCTCAGGAAGTATCCCAAAATGGACCAGATAGGTGCATGTCTATGTATAACATCTATGTTCAGGTGGTTCTTGCTTTCAGCATCAACGGTACACTATCGTCTATTACGTAGGATTTGATTTCCTACTCTATAGACCTATAGAGTAGGAAATCAAATCCTACGTAATAGACGATAGTGTACCGTTGATGCTGAAACAAGAACCACCTGAACCCACATGAACCCACCAAACCTAACTGAACTCACCGAACCCACGGTCACTCCACAGGATTTAGCATCGAAACCTCCTGATACCACCAAACCCACCTGAAACCACCTGAACCCATCTGAAAAGCTGAAACCACCCGAACCTACCCCGAACCCACCCAAAACTCACACTTTAGGCGGGTTCGCCTGGTTACGCTTCTTTTTGGTGGGGACTGGGGTCAGGTAGTTTCGGGTGGTTCCATCGAATCCACCATTGAGTAAAGTTCGTGCTCATTTCGGGTCGGGTTGGGCATTTTTCCTACTTTGATTAACAGTATTGAAAAATGAAGTTTGAGGTGGGTTTGGGTGGGTTCGGGTGGGTTCGTGGTGGGTTCGGGTGGGTTTGATGGATTAGGGTGCTTTCTGCTTTTAGTATCGACTGATAGTGTACAGTGTACGCTTTAAATGATACAATATAGATATTATTATATTTGTTGAACACCACTGTGCAACAGAATTTTTGTACAACGAACTGAATGATCACAATATCAGTTATCGGATAATAACATTATATAACAGGCCATTTATAAGTCCCTAGGTCAGAAGAATCCAAATTACCCAGCAAAAGCTTGTCCTTGAACTTCTGAATTTCGTTTCTGGAATCAATATCAAAAACAGCATGTCTCTCGGCTTCCAAATCTGTTACTTCATCCCTCAGCTTTTGTATAACCTGTTGCATATCATGCCATCATGGTCTTACTTTTTGATTATGGGTGTAGAAGGTCGCAATTTTACCCTAGGTAAAAAGGCGGGGAGAGGGTATTAAAGGTCGCATTAAACCTGGTTCAACCAGACACAATTTCAGTTAATGAGATCAAAATTTTGAAATTCAGTAGAGCAATCTAAAAGCTTCAATTCTGGTCGACTAAGTTTCAAATTCCACCAAAAGTTTTGGTACAAAATTAGCAAAAAATTCCGATAGTTCTATTATAATTATAAGCTTTTCACTGATTACAAAGAAGTACAAAATCCATCATGGTGATAATAAATATGCATTTTGTATATTTACAGAAAATAAGAAAATATTATCTCGAATCTTAACTTATCAGTCCAGGTCATAGAACATGATGAAGCCGTGTCACCATATTATAATCATATATCATTTTATGCTTATTTCTATTGTGGTTTCCACTGTGTCTGTTTGATGTTTTCAGCTTGCAGCATAGCTCCTAAAATCCTAAATGTCTGTGTTAGCAGTGTTGGCAGAGGGTGAGGGTGCCACTCTACAACCCTTGCTTGGCAGGGAGAACTTATTGTGTCTGGCAATGACAATGAGAGGGTTGATGGTCGCTACCACCACTACCATGACAGTGTCCGTGATAAGCCAGGTGTACCACTTCATGAAAACACTGCTGTTGTACACCCTGTCAGTGCTTCCGAACCTGATGTCTGTGATGGTCCAGGTGAGGTAGTTCACGAAGTCAGGCAGGGAGAAGACGATGTAGGTGAGGGTGTACAGGATGACAGTGATGGTGGTGTGGAGCTTCACTGGGCTCAGGAAGACACTCCGGTGAGCACTCCTCGAGCTCGAGTAGATCTTCCAGCAGGTGATGAAGCAGCTGATGGACACGGGTACGATGGGCAGGGCCAGCATCACGGAGTCCATCGTGTTGTCGTAGATATCCCAGCCCTTGCTCACCCCGCTGTCAAAGCAGAAGCAGGTGAAGTCGGCAAAGGAGAAGCGCAGGGTGCCGAGGATTCCGAACAGTGTCTCGTGGGTAATCAGCACGGTGAGGAGGAGACCCATGCACGCGAAGGTGATCTTGGGGTTTTGTCTCTTGAGAGGGTAAACCATCAGATAGGTCCTGCTGAAACTCAGGGAAGCCAGCAAGAAGACTGAGATGGCTGCGAGGAAGTTGAATAAGGTGCCCAGGACGGAGCACACAGTGTGGTCTTCATACCAGCCAGGCTGTCTGTCATGGAGGAGGGTGTAAGCAGTGGGGATGCTGATGAGCGGCACACTGATGAGGTCTACGATAGCAGTGAGGAGGAAGAGGACAGAACCAAGGTTAGTGCGTTGTCGGGCGAAGTGTCTGACTGCGAATAGGTTCCCTGGGACACCCACCAACAGACACAATATGAACACTGCAGCGACCCCACGGTCTACACTCGGACTGAAAACCAGAGCATTATTCTCCAGCATCCTGTAACAAGGTCTTCTGACCCTAAGCCATCATACTCTGAGAATGATATGGAAGTTGAGAAGTTGTAATGTTACAAATTTACACAAAACTAATCGGTTATGAATAACTGCACCATCAATTGAATATGTGTTATTGCAATTAATAATGAATCTTTACTGCGAAAGTTTAAACTGCTAATGCTCAAATAGCATTCAAATTCAGAGTCGAGTTAGCAAACTATTTTCACAGTTTTATTATCAGTTCAAGTTGTTGGGTGCAGGATGCTGTCGAAAATAAACGTATTATGAATAAAATAAGAGACGTCTGACCTCAAGTTGTACAGAAATCCAGCTGAATTGACCAACACATCCGACTCGATTCAAGATTATCTATTCATTAATATCACATCATTACTCTTAAATCATGGGTAATCGACAGGCCCTATTGAGCAGAGAAATAGTTAAAACGTTTAATGATCCCTCTGATATGACACCTTTAATAATCTCCCTGATATGACACGTGATTGTAGGTCAAAGGGCGGGGCAGCAGTAATTTGATGCTATTGTTAGGTGGGAAGTAACCAGTCACCTACCATGTTATGCGGGTACATGGCAGACTGTCTTTATGCCTGGTATTAGTTCCCTCTTTTTTCAGGGAAATGAAATGCACTACGTCATGCGGAATTCAATTTGTTGTTTAAGAGATTTAAAGGGCTCTCACGGGACGTTGATACTACAGGCAGGAACGAGCCAAAACAAGCAGAAACAAGCGGAGCAAACCACAACCACCCCGAACCAACCCGAAAACCACCCCGAATCAACCCGAAAACCACCCCGAATCAACCCGAAAACCACCCCGAACCAACCCGAAAACCACCCCGAACCAACCCGAAAACCACCCCGAACCAACCCGAAAACCACCCCGAACCAACCCAATTTAAACCTCCTCCAATCAAGCTGAAATGATCCGAAACAAGCGAATCAACCTGAAACAAGCGGGTTGTTCCGGGTTGATTCGCTTGTTTCAGTTGATTCACTTGTTTCGGATCATTTCAGCTTGATTCGAGGAGGTTTTGAGTTGGTTCGGGGTGGTTTTTTTGTTCCGAACTTACAGTTTCGGCTTGATTGGACGAGTTCCTGTTCGTAGTATCAACGTCTCACGGGCCATTTGGTAAATAGAATGTAAATAGAATGTAAATTTTGGACTCTATCGTCTAAGATATGATATTTCCTGAAAATAACATCGCCAACAAAGAATCTCCATTTTGATGCAATAGATCAGTAAGCAGTATCTCAGTACCAACCCTCGGTAGGTTAGCTTTGAAACCAAGAAAAGGAGTAAACAATAAACATGCGCTAGAGATAATCTATGCATATTTAAATATAATATGCACGAAGTTAAATATCAATCGAGCAAGCATCCCAGACCCCATTTAAGAGCACAGAAATCAGAGTAAAGATTTATAAATCAAACCCGAGCTGTGATTACGCATGGCCTAAATACTCTAATTAGACCACTATTGGTCGGAGGAAATGTGATTTTAATTTACTTGAGCTATATTAGAGCAATTCTGAAGTCCTTGTGTCCTTAATTGTACTGAACTATAATGACAGGCATGCCTACGATAGACCTTAACAAAGCATTGCTTCAGTAACTAAGAAAAGAAATAGACTTTCAAATATGACTTATGCAGACCGTCAAATTGGTGCCAGTTGCTATATTTCAGCACGTGAGTTCACGTTGACAAGTATTAGAAATTAATCTAAATGCATCAATTTTGTTAATACCAAGTTAGAAGAACATCGCTTCGAACAACTTGATAAGGGTGAGTAACGTGGGTTCCAATGCAGCTGCATAGTGCATAAGGGAAACTGGGCGAGTTACTTGGGTTCGAACGGCCACCATGTTAGGTCAATTTACTGGGTAAAAATCGCGTTAGATTAAGTTACATTTGTTCCAACTGCTTACATCTCTCGAGATATCGTTGGATGGTTGGTCAAGTCACCACCCCCGTGGGAACTCGAATACGGGAGCCCTAAATGAAAGCACTGACCACATCCAAACCTGGTTAAACCTAGATATATTAGGAGCATTTGAACTGAATACTGATAAACAATTACAATAACTCAATAATGAATAATAACATGACATAAATTAAAAGTGCTCAATTACAGTGCTGCTAACGACGATAATCACATGATTTTCCAAGCTTCTGAAGACAATTTTCTCGTATCAGTTATTTCGTTTAAACTTCAACCTCTTGAGTCCTGCTCTAAAATAAGTTCCAGAAACTCAGAAAATGAAACTTTTGTCTGTTGCTAAACCGGAAAGCCACGAGAAAAGCTCAGTCATTATTAACTGCTCCGATTTGTATGCCCCATTTCGCTGAAGGGATGGTGGAAGATGAATGCAGAAAGTTGAAAAAGGGAAAAAGGGGGCACAAAGGGGCTAAAATAGGGTATGAAAGGTGTGCAACCGGGACACGCACCGGGAAAAAAGGAGGCACAAAGGTGGCTTTATGGAGGCTAACCGGTCCACAGGAGGTGCATAGGAGGCAAATGGATGGGCCACACCTCCCAGTGGCTCAGTTAGACGAGAGGAGGTGTGCTATTGGTTCGAGTACCTATATATGTTTAGTAACTAAAAAGAACTTATTAGTAACGTATATCATTGTTCAGCCATAACAAACACAACTAAGCCGTAATTATTAGCATAATTAACCGGTTACACGCCAGGTCCTATAGTCTATACCTATATGAGTATATAGCACCGTTATATTGGAGTAGTTGCTGGATAAGTAATCTGCCGGTGACGTCACGTGGTGTTTGGTGACGTCACGTGGCCGCGGATTACTAAAACGTGTAGAAGATGGTAAAGTGGAGCAGCACATTATACTAGGGTGGACGAGTTATACACTTACCCTCATGAGGTTAACTCACTATCACATGCATATTATGCATGCTTATGCAAACTCATATTAGCATATTCTGCTCACCCTATGATATAACAAAAGGCCATGATAATTTCGATGCATATTGTGTAAATTGAACTCGGGCTAGTTTCATATTTCGTAATTTTCATATTTCGTAATTTTCATATTTGGTGATTTTTCGTAATACTCGTGTACTTTCCTAAGGACCAAACCCATCTACAACAAGCGCGAGCGGAACCATCCGAACCCACCATGGTGAGTTCGGATGGTTCCGCTTGTTGTAGATGGGTTTGATCCTTAGGAAAGTACCCGAGTTTATGCAAAAATTACGAAATATGAATACCACCCCATACCACCCGAAACTTAACCCTTAGCCAGACTTTAAACCACCCAAAAGATATATTTTTGCAAAAATATATCTTTTGGGTGAGTTAGGGTCTGGCTTAGGGTTAAGTTTCGGGTGGTTTGAGGTGATTTCACATTTAAAGTAAAATTTTAGCTCGTTTCGGGTTGGGTACGGACTATTTTCATATTTTCATGAGACATTCAAGACATAGTATTGTCAAAACGATATCATTTTCTGGTGGGACTGGGTGGGTTCGGGAAGTGTCAGGTGGGTTCGGTGGTTTCTAATTTCTTATATGCTTATACCTGCTCGTGCTGCCCCATTTCATTCCTCATCATGGAAATGGCTTTGTCTTTGGACTTGATAACGTCATCCCTCATTGCAATGTTCTGCAGTGCCGATGCCACTTCTGACATGAGCTTCTCATTCAAACTATTTAACTCCGAGGTCTCTGCTATCTTCTTCTCCAGCGTTTTTCTCAGTGTGATATTCTGTGATATTACATTCATTAATAAGGTGATAAGGGCCTACTCCATACTTCCATATACCTACTTTTCTAGAATTGTAGCTGTAGACTCCAATGCAGTCGGCAGTTCAGAAAAAGATCCAAATATTCAAATCAGTTGATGAATACAATGATTAATTGAATTCACGATCATAAAAGAATAACTTAAATGCAATGGTGAATAATATGAAGCTAATAGTCTTATAAAACTTCCATGGATAAGAGGCAATAGTGGATACTAACATCTAAATTGTCTTCTTCTTTATTCAGTACGATTTCTTGTCTGCTGGAAGCTCTTCCCTCTACAGCTTCTTGGTTTGGATGCATCTTCACCTGCCAGTCCAAATCTTTCTCATCAGCCACGTCCTGTTTACTGAGAACAGGGGTAATCTTTTCTTGCGACACATTTCCCAGTCCCACACTCACCAGACCACCAGACTCACGTATAACCTGTGGCGAGTAGTCACTTGGTATCAATCAAATACAATTCAATATCAATCTTAAACATGTCACATAATGTCTCAATGACATAATGTCACAACAATAATTTCGCGCTCCATTTCTCTATTCTTAGACTTGAGTTCCCGTTCTCACAATCTGCTGTAAGTATCATTGTAGAATTGTTTGTTAATACCCATCCCCATGAATTGAATGATAAATAAATGTTTCAGATTTAAGGTAGTATGCACACAATCCCCACAAAACACGATCTCTGCTACCCTCTTCAATGCCTTTTTTGTAAAACAAAAAGGCGATTTGGGAATGAAAAAATCAGAGTACGGGCTTGCAGCCACAGTTGAGGCTCTCACTGACCAAAGCTGTGGGTGCATTAGGCAGTACTTTTTGCTTTCCGCCCGAAAGAGCCGAAAGGCTGATACTGCATCCCCCTTTCGATTTTGCCAGTGCACACTTTATAAGGTTCAACCATTAGCAAAATTTGCTATTCTAGAATCACGTGCAAAAAAGCTAAATTAACCTGTTTAAAACGTGACTCTAAATTTAAGAATACTTTTGCTTAAATGCTTAATTAGACAATTAATTAGACAATTAATGACCAATTAAAGAAATCATCGCCAACATCTCAGAAGCTAAAAGAGGTAGAAAACTGCTAAACTGATTAACACCTAATGTAAACTATTATTGATAGCAGCACAAATTTAGAAATTTACCGATTCTAGTGACTTTCTGTTACTTTTGACGGTCTTTAATTCAGCCATAGTAAGCTCACGTTGAGATACGGTCATCTGCCTGAAACGATCATCTGCTGTAAAACATGATTAACAGCAGCAATTGATTAACTTCCAATTAAAATAGTGAAAATTAGTCTACCCAGAAAAAATACGAGTAACAATTTGAGTTTTTAGGGAAGAGTCATATGACTTATTACAAATTACAAGTCATATAACTATATAACAATGATAATATTATAGCAAATTATCAACTAAACATTATATACAAACATTTTTCCTTGTATTTCGATATGAGATTCTGCTTGAGCAGCATCTTTTTCGTCTCCAACAACTTGTTTTTCTTTTTCTAGCATCTCATTCGTATTTTCTAGTTTCTCCTGCTCAGCTTGGTGGAACTGCATCTTGCTAAGGGAGCTCCTTACTCGTAATTCTGTTTCTTCAGTTAACTTTTCCAGTTTTGCTACAAGAATCTGCTTTTCTTCTTCATTTGCTTGAACAATCTTTTCGAGTTCCTCATTCTTTGTAGCTTCAAAAGCTTTCATTTCATTCTCTAAATCTTGTTTTATAGAATCAAATGCTTTTTCATGTTTTTCTATCTCTGCTTCATTCTCTGATATAGTGACTTGCAATCCTTGTATTTTGCTACTGTATGCTATTTCTATTTCTTCTTTCTCCTTCCTCCACATTTCCTTGAGATCATCCCTTTCTTCTTCTATTGATTTAAGTTTTGATGCTAAAGCTTCAATTTCGCCATCTTGTTTTGCCATGAGTGCTTCCTTCTCCTGGATGGATTGGTTCTTATACTGATCAAAAGATTCAGTTGTTTTAGATAATTCCTGTTCAATGTCAGTGAATTTAGAAGCTAACTGGTTTATCTGTAACTCCTTTTGTCGAGATAGTTCTTCCATGTTTTTATTTGAAAGCTCCCCAGCATGCTTCAACTCCCTGTCAGCAAAACTTTTGGCTCTCTTCAGCTCTTCTTGATGAACATCAATTAGATTATCCTTTTCAGCTTTCAAAGATTTTATTTTTTCATGATAATTTTGTTTGATTTTATCCATCTCCCCACTTAAGTCTTTTTTCGTATTTTCAATTTGTGACTTCAGTTCATTATCAGATGATATTTCTAATTGCTTAAGTGCCTTTTTGTGCAGATTTTTAACCTCATCCAGCTCTGAACTGAACACATTGGACATTTTAATTCTCTCCTCCTCAAGTTCTTGCTGGTGAACTTCTTTGAGGGAGTCAATGGTCTTGGTCAACTCCTGCAGGAATGAAAGAACCAAGTTTTACTTAAGTATTAGGTTAGAACTTATAAAATGGCATGAACCCAACTGAATTTCATTAGAAAACATTTAATTGTTTTGGTTATTGATAGAACCAGCTACGTGGGTTCTTTCTCAAATGTATCAGTTTGTGTGCCATGCCTATGCTTTTTAGAAATAAGGCTCTTCATTGAGCAGCACAGTGTTTCTTATGGGACGTTATACAAGATACACTTAGAGCATGGCTGGGAATGAATATGCTAATAGCGTTATATCTATATCAATAATTTCAAAGTTTTTGTGCATCTGTCTGTCTGTCTGTGTGTTTTGACTATGAAAGAAGTGCATTTGATATTTTTGATCGGTTTTTTCGGAAAAATATTCACACAATCAAGAGGATTATATTATTATTATTATTAAGGGAAAATTAGAATCGGGCTATCCGTTAATTAGTTATTCACATGATTATTTTGATACTAATGCTTGATATTATCCTGTAGCAGAGGCGCTAGGTTTCATTGTTATCAGATAGAGGGCATTGAATAACATATGTAGTAGGATGCTAGGTCTTCACTATGGGAGATGGCAGGCATAATTGAATCAGGTCGAAGTATAGTTATGGGAGTAATTATCACAAAAAATTATATTCTAATCTAATCCAGGTAGATGGTTAGCAGATGATATGCTGATGACTTGATGATATGCTGATTATAATCAATAATAATCAAGAGTAATGAATTATAATTATGAATTTAATCAAATTGATGTTACCATTGCTTTTTCCTTTTCAATTCTTGCCAGCCTATCTGAGTGGAAATCTTTCATAACAGTTAGATGGTTATCATACTCAGCTTTGAGGTCTTCCTCTCTACTCCTAAGAGTACCAAGTAATTCTCTTTTATTGCTATTAAACAATGACTTCAATGCTAAGACTTCCTTTTCCTGAATGATATGATGTATAAATTTCATAGACTTTAATTTCTACAAAATAAAATAAAAGTTTATGCCAAGTAAGCAATATTATGTAATTACTTCTACCACACAGCTCACTTTGCGCTGCTATGGAACACCTTGTTCACAAATTTTAAACACTTCCATTGAAATTGATTGGATACTTCTGACCACATCAAAAAAATTCCTATCAGATCAAAAGTTAACAAAAGTTAAAATTCACAGAATTTTCATACTTTCATGGTATTAGAGGCAAATTTGTAACATGTATTTTTCAATATGCAGCAACATCCTGTGGCCATGAAAATTGTTCTGTAATCTGAAAAATTTTGCAGTTTGGTCAGGGAATTTAAGTATTTGAAATCAAATAAGAAGTTCAAGGAAAATTGAACAGTTATTTACCTTCTCATAATCAGTCCTTTTTTTAAGATTCAGGCAATAATCAATCAACTGATTAACTTCTGAAATCAGTTTAAGATTCTGTTCCTTCAAACTCTGAAGAAGTTATTGTATAATCTAACTCCATTGCATAAAAATCATGTAGATCAGTAGATACTTTGTCACTGTCAATTGCCAGGTTTCACAACACTTTAATGAGACACACGAGCTGATTGTAAAATAGCAAAGTACTTTCAGAACATCATCAGTGCTACAATCATATTTGAGGCCCCCATTGCCTCAGTTAGTTAATTTAATATGTGTTGTGTTGTAAGTTTAGACATCTAAAATGTGACTTTGTATGGCTAATAATATAATAAATAAATAAATAATAAATTAAAGTATTTCTTACACGCTTAGACATTGTCAAATAGATATCAGAGAGGGAAATATTCTAGCCATTTAAGCGTGACAACCTTCAAAAGCTAAAAAACACAGATCACAAGAGTGTCACAGTTCCCACATATGTGCAAATTAACTCTGAAAAACTCAAACATAACAAAATCTAACTTTTATGAACAAATTCCATTGAATGCAATTTCAAAATAAAAAGTTTTCAGACACTTTTTAAATTCTGAAATCTCAGGGATGCTTCTAATTGAATATACTAATATACTAATTATAATATAGACTTCTGATTGAATATACTAATATACTAATTATAATATAGACTTCTGAGACACAAGCACATTTCGAAAGGTATATTGTAAGAAATGCCAAACTGTATTTGCACCAAGCCCATAGTTTGCCATGATTTTTGGATAGGGCCCTGCACAGCAAGCAACTGAGCAAGCTTTGGCTGATGTTAAGGGGACTTGCCCAGAACAGTGTCCAGGGGTGAATCCCTTGGCCAAAAAACAATCTAGAACGCCCTATTTTTCTCAAAATTTTTCCGGGGTTGCACCCCAAACCCCTGGCGTAGCTTGCTTCTGTTGGGGCCATACCCAAAAAATCCTGGCTTTTGGCCTGGTTTAGTTTTGATTTAAACCCTCATGAGGGCACTGCAAATTGCATGGTGAAAATTAAAGAAATATTCCCAACCTCTACTTTTAAAGACCAATTCCTGTCTTTATTATTTTGAGATTCAATTATATTTTTAGCAGTGGAAGAAAAGAATTCTTTAGCATCATACATTTGTTCCTTGTACTGGCACTGTAAAACATCATATGCATCTCTGAATAATTCCTGTTGAATGAAAGTTAAAAAATAATTTTTAAGGAGTTTCCATTCATTTTTCTAACAACAAAAAGACAATAACATTACCGACACAAGGTTTCAACTCCAATGGGTGCAAATTAATCAGAAAATATTTCAGAATTTCACAACAGAACAGACCTGCATTGATTGCACAATTAATTCTATTTCGATGATTGGTGATATCATGATTGATTAAAGAATTTTTTCAAGATTATTGTATAAGAGACAATCAAAATTCATGAAAATACATTTAAAGTTCTGAAGAGTAGAACTATGTTGAAATTTTTAATAAAGGAAAAGTCCAGTAGGTTAAGGTCACGATTTCAGAATAAAATATTTAAGCAGATACTTATGTACAGGTGTATAGAATGAAGTTCACTGACCTCAGATTCTTTTTGAATTTTTGAACAATTGTCTTCCAGTGCAGAATTATAAACATTTTTAACATCTTCGAGATCATCTAGAACCTGATTGGAGTAACAGTGAGCCTACTTTCATCTATTGATGCGTTGAAGAAACGAAGAATTCATTCTTTTTATTTGATACTAGCAAAAACCCACATAACAATATAAAAAGTGGTTGATGTCAATTTTCGCTATCAAATATTCCCCTCAACCTATATTCTGTATACTCAGGGCTGCATAGCAACGGAAAATATGTGTCGATCACCCCTTCACAGTTCACAAAAGTTGAAATCTATTTCCCATGGGGAGGATAAGGTCCAGAGTGAGGATCAATTTCTTTTTAGCAGCAAAATTTTTTTAAGATTTGGAAAAAATGAAACAAAATTTGGTACCTATTACCCAATATTTAAGGTCGTCTTAGAATTGGACTGAAATGAGGATAAAAATCTTAAAATCCTATTGATACAGCAATTTTTTGCCCCCAAACGTCTGGCTTCAGGGGAGGCTGCCGGCCCCTGACCCTCAACATTGACCTGTTTGAAATCTATTAACTTTATTAAGTTAAAACATTACCTTTTTGATGTGCTTCTGAGCAGTTGCATATGGGATGTATGCCTGAGCATCAGCTTGCATATCTATTCCTTGTGATATCTCAATGCCTTCTTTCATTAGCTATATAAGAGATTATTATTAGAAAGTGGTGAAAAATTGAAAATTTATGCCATTTCACAATATAAAGTCAACCAAAAACTGTAATAGTGTAATAGTCTCAAGTATATTGATATATCTTACTTATGAAGTCGCAAATCGTGTATGTTCTCTGTACGTCACGCCCCATGGCAACGCGTGCGCAATGGGTGAATTGCACGTGCAGATTAATTGCGCGCGTTCATTTCTGTTTAATGCTGTTTTGATTTCGGAGCTTTGAAGCAGTAAAAAATATTTAGTTTATTTGAAATTTGCAAATGAGGTGCTGCGTAGCAGCGCCGAGTGAGCTGTGCATTTGCAGGCCCAACGGGCCTGCTAGTTAACTTATAAAATCACAAATATCACGTTTTTGGTATTAAATGCCCCATGGCAACAAGTGCCAAAGAAAACTGTGGGCATGCAGATGCAAGTCGTTTTGTAAGATTCTCATCTCAAACAGCTTTTGTTTGAAAATATGCATTTCAAGCACATATAACTTCCTATGTAGTTCCTACAACTACTAGAGGGGGATGGGCCAGCGAGGCTATGTAGTTGCACTGGCATGATTGATTCTGAGGGCGATCATTAGCAATTATGCAGTTTTGAATGGGAAACTCATAATTGTCGTTCTGCTTCACAGAAGCAGTTATAATGTAGTAGTAGCACACTTCTACTACGACACTGTTCACAGTTGTAGGTAGTTTGTAATACGACTAATAATACTTGCAACAGGACTTCAAACAGCCCCATTGCCATACAAGCTATGTTACAACTTTACAGGATGAAATGTTATTGGATAGGCAATACAAAACAGGGTAAGCGAGTAAGGTATATGAAGTTATAATACAATTCAATTCAAATCAGATAATAATTATCAACGGTTAATAATCTCAATCAAATATATCAAACAATCATTTTTTACAATTCAATGTTCAAATTGAGTAACTATAATAAATTGGAAACATATTGAGTTATAATGAAACATAATATCATATGGTGAAAATTAATTATAATATTATAAGAAGTCACACTATCAACTTATACTCTAATATGAATTACATGAATCTATGATAAACACCTTTTATATCACTGGCTATAGCTCAAACTGTGTTCAACCAAGTCATACAGATTTTATGAGAACTTTCCTGTTTCTGGAATGCTAACGTTTGCCGACAAGGGGGGAGGGAAGGGTCTAGAATGGCCGAAATTTTGTGGATATCTATTATGAAATATGGATGGCCCCTAATGTAATGAATATAAGCTGAAATTAAGCATTGAAGCATTTAAGCATCGACAAGCCAAATGGCCTCTTCCCCCCTAAGTGCCTAATTCTGTACTTAGAATATCTTAACTTCTAACAAGTCTAATAATTAACATAAAATATGAATATAATTATAAAAAGTTATTTGATAACAAATAAAATTTAATTTTAACTTTAAGCTTCATTTAAACTTTTTCTTACCAAATTAGAAACTTTAGGGACATGAATGGATGATACAGGTTTATGATAAGGTGTGAATCGTGGTTTTATCTTAGTGTTACAAGAAGATTCTGAACAAGTGCTTTTATTCTCTCTGCCAGCTTCTCTCAATGGTTTTATTAGGTCTTTGCCTGACTTACTTTCAGTGGTGATGACCTTTTCCTGACCATTTGGACTATTAACAGGATGATGAACATCAGTATTCTTTACCAAACAATTATCTGATACAGTAGGTAGTGTTGTCATGGAGGATTGAGGAGGAAATTCCAATTTGAAGGAGGTTAATTTTTCACACATAACCGAGTTGATTTGACCAATGAATTCATCAATGGCTAAATTGTCCACACTATGTTTGGATATGATGAAATTTTTACGAACACAGTAATAAGGGTATGTCATAATGGGAGCTCCAGGAAAGTTGAATGAAAGAGTAACAAAGATGTCAGTATCAGAAGGAATCAGCATTCCATGGTAGTCTAACCAGTAGGCAATCATATCAGACCTGTCTTTCAATGGACAGCATTTAGCAATATCATATGATATAGAATGAACCAAGGCAGGTTTAAAACTTGGAAGGACATAGCATGTATTATCACCCATCTCATAGGAGTTAATGGTCCTAATTTCCTTCTTCATAAACTTCTGAATGGTTTTATCTTGGATATGAAATGTTGACAATCTTGCAACTTTCAACTTGACTTGGCTAGCTTTCAGTGCTAAAATGACATTCTGATCTTGGATATTTATTTGAGCTCTCACACATCCCATCCAATGATTCTGGAACAAACACATTTTACCTTCTAAGTACCTGTTATCAACTCGTGTCCAGTGAGGGTGCAAATAGGCATGAAGTGTGAAGTCCAAACAATACTGTAGAATATTGTTGTTAAGTTGCAAAACCTTAACCAATTTCAGATTACAAGCTGTTATATTATCAGAAAAACTTTTGACTTTAACATCGTTTTTATGAACAACAATGTAAACATTATTCTTGTTATCTAAAGCTGGACTACAAAGGATATTTGTAGTTCTTCTCAAGAGGGCTCTGCAACAAGCAGAATTCAGTAGATGAGGACCACTTGTTGTAATCTGCCCAATTATGGTGACATAATCGGTGAGAACAGGCAGTTTGCTCAGAAATATAAGTGGCTTGCTGTCCATCTTTAAAGCATTCTTCTCAGTTAGTTTATTAATCAATTAATCAAAAGTGTTGATTTGAAGTAAAAGAAATCATTTTTTAAAGACTGCATAGGAATAGAAATTCCCCTCTTTAGTGAATGGCTCTATGCTAGACTATATAACTCAAATCTGCTTGTTTGAATAGTGCTGGGTGCTCCATTGCATGACTTTAAACTTCAAATGGTCTCAGTTGCTATATTGTGTTGTATGTGTTGTACATTACGTTGCGTTTTATCAGCTCTTGCTAATTGCGATAAGAAAACTGCAGCAGCTACGGTATATTGCTACTTGTGCTTGTATACCCAACAATAATACAAGTACAAAATGACGTACGTGGACGTTATGAATCAGTATATCGGCTTCATGGGCGATTGTGGTCGACGTGGCAGGAAAGATGGAGTGAAGTTGATTGGCAATGCGACACAAGCTTTCCTTCAAGAAGTCAGTAAAAGAGTGAAGACTCCTGGAAATGACTTCAGTGCTGAACTGACGATAGATGTGCTCAAGAAAGCCCCGAAAGATGAAATATGTTCCTGGGTGAGGGTATTGGTAGCAGCTCTCAGTTGTCACGCAGTACCTCTCCTACAGGATTTCATTGAAGACCCAGATGCAGCGCGAATTCAGAAACTGAGAGAAGAGAAAATTGGTGATCAAGCCAAGATAATCGAGTTACAAAAACAGATCATTGACGAGAGAGAAGTTCAGGTTAAAAAGATCCAAGAAACTGTGCACGAAGAAGTTAAGTCAGTTCAAAAAGAAATGAAGTCATATTCTTCAGTCTTACAGAAGGAGATACAGACGCAGTCCACTCAGTTTCAGGAAAATGTAGCAAGTGTGGTGACCGCCAAGAAACTTGGCGAAGCAGTCAAGCAGGTCACAGAGAAAGAAGAAAGGGCTAAGAACGTGGTGCTGTTTGGGGTGACGGAGGAGAAGAATGAGGTGTTGGAGTCGAGAGTAAAGAAGATCCTGCAATCAGCCGGTCAGAAGCCGCGCACCGTTCATTGTAGTCGCCTGGGGGCAGTGAAAGCTGGAGCATCTCGTCCAGTCAAGGTGTCATTTGCCAACCCAACTGTAGCGAGAGAAGTGTTGAGGAATGGCAAGCAGCTGAAAAACGTGGAGGACTGTCGACAGATTTTCATTTGTCCTGACAGAACTGTGGAAGAGAGGAAGACTCAGAAGGAACTAGTTGCTCAGATGAAGCAATTACGAACTGAAAATCCTGGTGCACGCTACAGCATCAGGAATGGTCAAGTCATGCGGAGTGAAACTCCAGATACTTAGTCTTTCTGGGGACAATTTTGTTACTATCGTGCTATTTCTCTTCTCGGATCAGAGTTTCTTGACAGTAACGTAGATGAGTATCAGGGAGACAGAGAAACGAGAGTTTGGGTTAACAAATATAAAATGTAAATGATATTACAATACACGTAACATCAAAGATCATCAAGCGGTAAAATAAAGTTCTGCTGTGCTGTCGAGAGCTCGCCTTATATACTCTACATATACCCCTGTTTAACCGTAATAAATATGACCGTCATATGTAACATATTACCCTCATATTACCCTCATATCGGAGGCTGAGAGTCCTACCTAGGTGACCTACGTATGAGGCTGAGGTAATTTGATACTCCGTCATATGCAACATATGACCCTCATATTACCCTCATATAACGTGGGTATCCCACATAGGAGGCTGAGGATCCTGTTATGTAACATGATCTGAGCTGGTGAG
>WFMF01000784.1:0-45993 GCA_011033025.1 Beroe forskalii | reverse complement strand
GTCCACTGACACCAGTCTGACGATTGTGACAGTCTGGTGTTCATAATAGTCTTATTCCTTGACACCAGCTGAGTTCTGGCCCAGTCTGGCTATACTGGTTTAAAGTTTATCATTGATACCAGTTAAAAATTTTGACCCCGTCTGACTAAATGATTCGTGACGTATCATCGACACCAGTCTAAGTAAGACGTATCATCGACAACAGTCTCAATGACACCAGTCTGAAGTACAAGTAAGACATCATACGAGTCGAACTGCCACCAGTTTAAACTTTGAAGTAGACGCATCACTGAAACCAGTCTGACGTAAGTCTGATGGCTCCAGTCTGTTGACATCAGTTTCTCAGTATGACGTTACGAATTACAGACACCAGTTCGACGTTATATGGAACCACCTTGTCTAATGTTAGACGCATAACGCCACATCACTGACACCAGTCTGACGGGATCGCTGACTGGCGTAACTATGGCCACTGACACCAGTTTGACGGATTACGACACTAGTCTGGCGTATCACTCAGTCTCATGTGCCACTGGACACCAGTCTGACAGATTGCTGACACAAGTCTCACTGACACTAGTCTTATGTACATCAAGTTTGACCTCTGGCGTGCATCACTGATTGCTGACCAGTCTGGCGTGTCTCATATGCCACTGACACCAGTCTGACAGATTGCTGACACAAGTGTGACAACACTGACACCATTCTTATGTACCACTGACACCTGTCTGACGGATTGCTGACACCAGTCTGGCGTATCACTGACACCAGTCTTATGTGCCACTGACACCAGTCTGACTGATTGCTGACACCCGTCTGGTGTATCACTGACACCAGTCTGACGTATTACTGACACCAGTCTGGCGTATCACTGACACCAGTCTTATGTGCCACTGACACCAGTCTGACTGATTGCTGACACCCGTCTGGTGTATCACTGACACCAGTCTGACGTATTACTGGCACCAGTCTGGCGTATCACTGGTTTCAATGCTTTATCATTGATACCAGTCTAACAGATCATTGACACCAGTCTGACATACCAATGATTCCAGTCAGACGTATCATCGACACCAGTCTAAGTAAGACGTATCATCGACAACAGTCTAAGTAAGACGTATCAATGACACCAGTCTGAAGTACAAGTAAGACATATCTCTGATACGAGTCAGAACTGCCACCAGTTTAAACTTTGAAGTAAGACGCATCACTGAAACCAGTCTGAAATAAGACTACGATACCAGTCTGAAGTAAGACGTATCACCGACATCAATTTGACCTATCACTGATACCAGTCTGGCGTGTCGCCACTGCGGATACCAATTGACTATCACTGACGCGAGTCTAATATATATCGACACCGGTCTGATGTATATTGACACCAGTCCGGATTATCACTGACACCAGTCTGATTTACTAGCAGCAGTCTGACGTTTAACTAGACGTATCACTGACTACTGTAGTAAACTGCTGGTAACTGGTTAACCAAATGTAACTGTACTGGTTGAGCAGACTTTTTGCAACTGTAACCTAAACCGTAACCGATTTTTTAAAATTAACTGCTTACTGCTGATTAGGGAAAACGGAAGGTTTATCAAATAACCGAACCGTAACCGAAAAATGGTTTAACTGGCCCTTTTTAACTCTTACCGTCACCAGATTTATCACTGACACGATTCTGAAGTGAGACTTATCAGTGATATCAATTACCAGTTTGAACTTTGACGTATCAATGTATCACTGAAGTCAGGTTGAAGTTTCACTGATGTGTCGTTGTCGGTGGATCATATGATTCTGTTGTTGATACTACGAACAGGAACTGGTCGATTCAAGCGAAAAAAAGCAGAACAATCCGAAATGATCCGAAACGAGCTGAAACAAGGGAGCCGTAACATATAACGTCATCACTTTTTGCCCATTTTCAACCCCCCCCCGTTTGTCATCACTTGTCATCATTAGCTGACCCCTCCCCATGCTGACGTCAGCATTGACCAAACCCCGCTCCTTTTTCAAAACAAATTTTGATTATTTGGAATCAAACAACAGACATGAAATATCAATCATGTACATGTGGTGATTCATATTGTTAAATTAGTTATAAACAGGCAAAATTTGGTTCAAATTGTTATTGATGAACCTCATTTAATCATTAAATAGCCTGTCACGTGCCAAGTTAGTTTGGAAATATAGATATCATATTGCAGGAATGAAATGGGTACTCCAGAACAAAATATTGTGGACGAAAAAGTTTGGAAATCGTACCCCAAGGATTTCAAAAATTCAAAATTTTTGCTGACGTCAGCAAACCTCAAATCCCCTCCCTCCCCCCCAGTGGAATAATATGGGGAATTTAGGAATTAAATTCCCAGTCAATTTCCAAATAAGAAATCGAAAAAAAGCTTAAATTCGAACGAAATAAGCTTTTCTGGACACATTCTGTAATTGATGACCTCAAAATCATGAAATTCATAGAGCTGAATACCATAATCGACCTTTCCCAGTGCCTAATCCGAATCCAGCAGCTGCATTCCCATCGCATTCCCAAACCAGCCATCACATTCCCAAACCAGCCACCGCATTCCCAAACCAGCCACCGCATTCCTAAACCAGCCAGAGTTTCCTTGTGTTTGACTTTGGTCAAACTTTTTTAGTGAAAACTTTCTAAATAGCCATCATAAACATTTTAAAACAATTACCATATTCAATGAAAAACATTGTTGCACGTTTCTATTGTTTCTCAGCTAGCAATCGAACGTATTTTTTAAATTTCGGTCATTTTAGAGAAACATGTCAAAACAACAAGCTGATCTTTACCCCAAGCTGAAAAAGCCTATTTTACTTTTTTCTTACAGATTCCCAGCCACTTTTTAAATTATTCCACTGGGCCTCCCGTCATACCTGTCAGCATTTGAAAGCCCCTCCCCCCGTCGAGTGATGACGTAATATGTGACGGCTCTCCAAGCAAATAAACCCGAAACAAGAGAATCAACCCGAGTCAACCCCAACCCTAACCATAACCCGGGTTGATTGGCCCACAGTTTCGGGTTGTTTTGGGTTGACGGTTTGTTTCGGCTTGTTTCGGTTCCTTTTGGCTTGTTTTGTATTGATTTGGCTAGTTCCTACTGGCTTCTTGTAGTATCGACGATGATTCTGTATAGAGATCATACAGAGCTGAGAAGTCGTGGTCTCTGTGATGGAAAGATTAAGAAAAGAATGCCGTGGTAACCACTAATGTAGTCCACCCAATAGAGTAATGAGCTTATGAGCTCTGTACTAACAAAAGTAACCTTTAACCAAGTAATCACAGAATCAAAAATCATTGTTTCAAGTTAATTTCCAGAAGGAAAATAGGCTACAGATACCATGGCTATAGTCATTTTCAATCTACGAACTACAGTACAGAATGTGCTGTTGTCCGATCTGCCCATATCTCAGGGTTACAAATGGCAATATAGTATGGACGATATATTATATTCTTATATTGCCACTCAATAGAGGATTTTTGGTTTGTATATTCAACTATGTAATTTTCTTCTGACTTCCGTCGCAGGATATATTCTTAATTTTATTCATGGTAATATATATATATAATGTATAGCTATTGACGGATACCATGTTTATTCAATTAATTCATTCTTTACATGAAATTAGGTTTAATTTATTCTGAAATTTAATCTCAATTCAAATAATTATATGATAAATATTTCGTATGAATTTACATTGTATGAATTATATAAGCTGTTGATAACCGATTTATTGTGATACTTTTACTTATGTTATTTCCGTTTCGTGATTTGTTTATGTTTTTGTAAATGTTGCTGCGGATATTGATTTTATATATTATCTTATTGTTGTATTGCTATTCGGCTAATTTAACGTTATAATAAATAATTGAAGGCGTTTTACTTATAGTTTAAAATTATTGAACTTTGAGATGTCTGCAAGATTTTCTCTATGAGATTTGAAGGATCAAACAACAGGGCTTGTCAAATCACGAAATAAAGTTTCCTGGCGAGTTTTAGCAAGAAACGACATATTCAAACCAACTCTTTCCTCATTTTCAATATTTTAGCGAACTTATCTCTTAATTAGTTAATATGGGATTAAGGTAACTTTGAAGATATTCCAGTCACCTCTGATTTAAACTATTATCTAATAAGCCACCCTTCTCTCATCAGTGATGGAATTTGGTAAACCGCTTCTTTATTAGATACGTGATGTTTACGCGACCTTTTAATCATGTTCCTCATTAGGTAGATGTTCGGAGATGAGAGTGTTGACGACTTCCTACACAAGAGCCGTATTATGGTGTTCCGTCCCACGGCTGAGGAGTTCAGAGACTTCAACAAATACGTGGCATACATGGAGGAGTGTGGGGCAGCCCAATGGGGAGTGGCTAAGGTGGGTGAGGGGCGGCCCAATGGGGAGTGGCTAAGGTGGGTGAGGGGCGGCCCAATGGGGAGTGGCTAAGGTGGGTGAGGGGCGGCCCAATGGGGAGTGGCTAAGGTGAGTGTGGGGCAGCCCAATGGGGGGTGGCTAAGGTGAGTGTGGGGCAGCCCAATGGGGAGTGGCTAAGGTGAGTGTGGGGTGACCCAATGGGGAGTGTCTGGGGGTGGCTAAAATTGAGTGTGGGGCGACCCAATGGGGAGTGGCTAAGGTGAGTGTGGGGCGGCCCAATGGGGAGTGGTTAAGGTGAGTGTGGGGTGGGCCAATGGGGAGTGGCTAAGGTGAGTGTGGGGCGGCCCAATGGGGAGTGGCTAAGGTGAGTGTGGGGCGACCCAATAGGGAGTGGCTAAGGTGGGTTTGGGGCGGCCCAATGGGGAGTGGCTAAGGTGAGTGTGGGGCGACCCAATGGGGAGTGGCTAAGGTGAGTGTGGGGCGGCCCAATGGGGTGTGGTTAAGGTGAGTGTGGGGTGGGCCAATGGGGAGTGGCTAAGGTGAGTGTGGGGCGGCCCAATGGGGAGTAGCTAAGGTGAGTGTGGGGCGACCCAATAGGGAGTGGCTAAGGTGGGTGAGGGGCAGCCCAATGGGGAGTGGCTAAGGTGAGTGTGGGGTGACCCAATGGGGAGTGTGGGGCGGCCCAATGGGGAGTGTGGGGCGGCCCAATGGGGAGTGGCTAAGGTGAGTGTGGGGCAGCCCAATGGGGAGTGGCTAAGGTGAGTGTGGGGCGGCCCAATGGGGGGTGGCTAAGGTGAGTGTGGGGCAGCCCAATGGGGCAAGGTGAGGCCCAATGGGGAGTGGCTAAGGTGAGTGTGGGGTGACCCAATGGGGAGTGTGGGGCGGCCCAATGGGGAGTGTGGGGCGGCCCAATGGGGAGTGGCTAAGGTGAGTGTGGGGCAGCCCAATGGGGGGTGGCTAAGGTGAGTGTGGGGCAGCCCAATGGGGAGTGGCTAAGGTGAGTGTGGGGCGGCCCAATGGGGAGTGGCTAAGGTTAGTGTGGGGCGGCCCAATGGGGAGTGGCTAAGGTGAGTGTGGGGCGGCCCAATGGGAGTGGCTAAGGGGGGGGCAATGGGGGGTGGCTAAGGTGAGTGTGGGGCAGCCCAATGGGGAGTGGCTAAGGTGTGAGTGTGGGACGGTGAGTGTGGGACAAGGTAAGCAGTCCAATGGGGCGCCAAAGCTAAGGTGAGTGTGGGGCAGCCCAATGGGAGTGGCTAAGGTGAGTGTGGGGCTGCACACAATGGGGGTGTGGGGCAGCCCAATGGGGAGTGGCTAAGGTGAGTTTGGGGCAGCCCAATGGTGAGTGTGGGGCGGCCCAATGGGGAGTGGCTAAGGTGAGTGTAGGGTGAGTGTTGGGCGGCCCAATGGGGAGTGGCTAAGGTGAGTGTGGGGCGGCCCAGTGGGGAGTGGCTAAGGTGAGTGTGGGGCGTGTCCAATGGGGAGTGGCTAAGGTGAGTGTGGGTCGGCCTAATGGGGAGTAGCTAAGGTGAGTGTGGGTCGGCCTAATGGGGAGTAGCTAAGGTGAGTGTGGGGCGGCCCAGTGGGGAGTTGCTAAGGTGAGTGTGGGGCTGTCCAATGGGGAGTGGCTAAGGTGAGTGTGGGGCGGCCCAATGGGGAGTGGCTAAGGTGAGTGTGGCGCGGCCCAATGGGGAGTGGCTAAGGTGAGTGTTGGGCTGCCCGATGGGGAGTGGCTAAGGTGAGTGGGGCGGCCCAATGGGGAGTGGCTAAGCGAGTGTGGGGCTGCCCAATGTTTTATCAAGATTTCAATAATGATTCTATCTCATTCATTTCTTCCTAGTATTTGCAACCCCTTAACATACCCTTGACCCTCAGATAATTCCGCCTGAAGGGTGGAATGCTTGTGGAAATCTGCAAAAGAAGATGAGAAGGAGTAACATTGTGATACCCCACCCTATACAGCAAGAAATAACTTCTACTCACGGTACTTCATTAAAACTCTAAATTCCACTACTGAATCATTAATTACAACTACAGTTGCACTCATTGTTATCTGGGAAACTGGGATGAATTATAGAATCATGATACATACCTCATGAATGACATGTACGTCCTGTAAATCTTTTGCAAACTTTCAAAGATTACTCACCTACTTTCATCAGAATTTTATTTTGCTTTTCACCTCTTCCAGCGGGATATCTACCAACAGCTGAACATCGAGCAACCAGAGCTAACATTGGAAGATTACGAGGAGTTGGCGACTAGTGATAAATTCAGCCGACCAGAGGGATCTATTGACTTCGTAGAACAAAGGTACATAATTACTACCGAAGTACCGAGTGGTCGAGTAATAATCGTCGGGATGGATCTTTTTCTGATTAATACGTTGGCATAAATACAATTGTTGTATAATGAAACCTTTATCTCTTACTTTTCGGTTGAATGTCTTGCCTTTTCCACTGTCAGAGGTTTCAATACCCATCCTTGGAACCATTCATCAGGTATTGGAGGGACTGACGTTTAACCCGCCCATATACGGTGCTGATGTGGAGGGATCCCTGTACGACGAGCAAGTAGAGGTAGTATTTTAAACTCCATTCTACCATGCTGGTATGTTGCAGGCTGCTGACACCTGTCTGCGGTCTGCTGACACCAGTCTGATACACTATAGCACTGGTGTGTATACCCACACTGACACCAGTCTGTTACACTGCTGACACCTATCTGCGGTCTGCGGACATCAGTCTGCCACAATGCTGACACCAGTCTGCTGTACTGCTGACACCAGTTTGTACTTTGTCGTACTGCTGACACCAGTCTGCCACACTGCTGACACCAGTCTGCCACACTGCTGACACCAGTCTGCCAAACTGCTGACACCATTCTGATACAATGAGCTGACACCAGTATACTGTACTGCTGACATCAGTCAGTCGCACTGCTGACACCAGTCTGTCACACTGCTGACACCAGTCTTTCTTTCGCATTGCTGACACCAGTCTGCCACACTGCTGACACCAGTTTGCTGCACTGCTGACACCAGTCTGCTGCATTGCTGACACCACTCTGTCTTACTTTTGACACCAGTCAGCAACACTGTTGACAACAGTCTGTTATACTGCTGACACTTTTCTGTACACTGCTGACATCAGTCTTTCGCATTGCTGACACTTGCCTGCTGTAATGCTGACACCAGTCTGATGTACTGCTGACACCAGTCTGCTGCACTGCTGACACCAGTCTGCTACACTGCTGACACTTGTCTGTACACTGCTGACATCAGTCAGCTGCACTGCTGACAATACACTCTCCTTCCCTGCAGGAATGGAACATCCCTAAACTCGGTGACGTATTGGAACGTGTTTGTGACCAACTCAATGTCAAAATCCCGGGAGTAAACTCACCATACCTTTACTTTGGAATGTGGAAGACAACGTTTCCCTGGCATGTCGAAGACATGGACTTGTATTCCATCAACTATCTGCACTTTGGGGAGCCCAAGTTTTGGTATGCCATCCCTCAGATACATGCAGACAGATTCGAGTCTATGGTTCGAGGTAAGAGGTGATGCTGGTATTTATTTGGTTCTGTATTTTGAGAATATTAACCAGAAATAATGTACGAGACCGGATCATTTCTCCTACCAAAAATCATTATCCATATGGAGCAATGGAGCATCAACATGTTTTGACTGCCTAAAACTCATATATCCATTTGACTGGCAACATGTTACATTTAATAACATGAAGTTTGCTGAGCGTATATTCTCTTGAAAAACTTCGATTTTGCTTTGAATTTTGTGTTAACTAGGAATCATAAGGCTTGTAATTTGAATGTATATTTCTATTGCCAAGATCGATTTCGCCGGAGTTTTGATCCCCAATCAGCTAATCAGCGATTAAAATGTTTAGGTGTGTATCCAGACTTTTTCAAAGTTTGTCCAGAGTTCATGAGGCATAAGATGACGATAGTATCTCCTAAGAACTTGGCAACGAATGGGATTCCTGTACATCGTGTAAGTTTGGAGGAAATTGCGTCACTAAAGAGCCCTTATTTGGAATGTATGGAACGCGCGGCCAAATTAGCGCTCTTCTAAGCAAAATTTGTAAACACTAAAACACGCGCAAAATTGCTGCGCGTGCGCGGCACTTGAGCCTATTTATTTAATTGAATTGACAGCGCACGCAGTTAATTGGCTAATTACTTTCATTTGCATGATAATCAATTACTGTTGGCATACCACAAATAACTAAATTAATTGTGGATCCTTTACGTCGTATTGAGACTTTGAGTATCGGACCTGGATGATCTGAGATTCCCAGTTCCCACCATGACTTTTGTTTTCAGATGATTCAACGAGCGGGCGAGTTCATGATCACCTTTCCTCGAGGCTACCACTCAGGGTTCAACATGGGGTACAATGCTGCCGAATCCGTCAACTTTGCCTTACATCGCTGGGTCGCCATGGCCAAGAAATCCAAATTTGTACGTTCTTCTTCATTCCTACCATTTCAAACTTAGGTCACCTAGGGTGGCATCTAATTTAATAACAAATGCTGTCCTTTATATTTTATATATGTTTTTAAGTTCATACATGTGAACATACCATTCCACTTCAGTGTGTATGTTTTGGAGACACAGTAAGCATCAATATGGACAATTTTATTGACGAGTACAACGAATTGTACGACATGAACGTTCAAAAAGCTGCAAGAAAGTGAGTTGAAAATTGTAGACCTTAAAATGTTGAAAATTTCTAGAACTGCAATGAATCAAAACTTCTCGCCCCAAATGAAGGGAATCAGAATATCACGAATGCTCGCCTTCTAACCGTTGGAACATTCCTCAGAATTCCAAAGCAATCAGTCACTTCTGCCCAAAAGGACGAAATCATGAAGAAAATGAGGCCTCGCCGTCGACTGACGGACCAAAAGAAGCGCTCGCTCGCGACCTACAAATCCCGTGGTAACCGCAGTGCCATAAAACGGTGGATGAAATACCGCATTAAGATGGGCTACAAGTCTCGGAAGTGGAAGAAGAAGTGGAGTAAGGGGCTGGTTAGGAAGAGTTGGAGGAGGGCCTGTGTCAGGGATATCCACATGGACCCTTTCCCGGAGCTGGAACACGAGGTAAAGTGGTAATTGAGATTTGAGTAGGTGATCATGGAGTAGAGGGACTCAGAGCATACGTTGGCGATAGTCGAGCCTGCTACCGAGTACAAGAGGGGCGTAAAACGTCCAGTTTCTTTTGTTGAGTTCCCTTTCAAATTCCGAACACACATTTCATAATTCATTAAACTCATCATTTCAGATCATATTTGATAGTGACGACGAGACTGCCGTGAAAGACAAAACCCGCTCCCAAGCACCTACCAACCCCTCCTCGATCAGGATCGCAGTTGATGACGTCACGCCTCACGCTGCCTCCTTCCCCCACCGATCCTGGTACGATCATGCGCTCTGCAGGATTGAGAAGGACTTCACTCTCCGAGCGGAGGATGTCAAGCTACGATCAGCTCGGTTAAGAGAGAAAACTAGCACCCGGGAATCTGTCAGTGAGAAGGAGGTCCAGAGTGGAAGTGATACTACCACCAATACCTCTACTACACCTGAGCCTGGTCAAGAGAGAAGTGATGAAGTTGTCAGTAATAGTGATGTCACTAAAGATGTTAATCCTGTTGCTGAGGGAAAGTTAGTGATGTCATCACAATCACAGATGATGAGGGCGATGATAATGATCTCATTGAACAGCTACGATCTAAATTAGATTCAAAATTAGCTTCCAATCAAAAATCAACTCCTGAGAAGAATAAAGGTAAATCAACGCCAAAGAAACGGAACTCGAATTCAACACCAAAGAAACGAAAATCGAGTCCGAGAAAGAAGAAAGTCAAGTATAATGTCGACTTGGATCTCCCCAGTTCGTTTACTTTAGGCAACACTCCCGCAGCTTCTACGCTTTCAGAAGGTAAATTATACTTTCAGTTGAGGTTACGTTTCTATTAGCTGTGATTTCGATGTAATAAAACGATTGATGAAGTGTCAGTACGGCCGCCTTGTATAATTGCCAGAAATTATTTCCAGAAATACACGAAATAATTTCCAGATATACACGAAATTTTTGGAAACATGGACACCCTCGATGAAGCCCCTGACAAGCCAGAAAAAGAACCAGAGCCGAAAGAAGATAAACGTAAAACTAGGAAAAACAAAGGTGGTCGACCCACCAAAATGGATATTGAACTTCAGATCAAGAGGTTAGCAATAATTTGTACGATTTCTTTAAGTATGGGTATTTACGATTTACTATTTGATATGTACCATTATTGCTTCTCAAGTTCTCACCAATAGGCAAGCAATCTTCCCTAAATTTATCCCCTTGCTTAAAATAGTCCTCTGCCAGCATGTACCATACTGCTTACAGCAGTGTACTTCAGGGCGCATCAGAATCAAAACCCCTCGCCGGGTGAGTCGTTGCTGAAGATAGAACGGGCGATATTCTGGGAGCCAGCAGAGACCCAGACATGCCAGTCACCCTTGCTATACGGAGAGGATGGGTGTACGATAGAGAACACGGCCGAGCATGATGTGAGTGTAATGTAAATCATGTGTACTGTTGTGTATACTGTATATATGTATACTGCAGTTTAGAGTGTAGACAGTATACAAGTATAGCAATAGTGTAGACACTAGACAGTACCTATACACAAATTACTGTCGATCGTACATTGGATCTACATTGGACCATGCCTGTATTACAGACAATACTGAATCACATTGAGTATAGGTAGCCCAAAACACTGTGTAAGTATTGTATTGCACGGATGATGGTCAAATGAGACTGCGTACATTTACAATAAACTCGCTGTTAATCTAGTCTCCAACGATTCTAGTCTCTATCCCCTCACAACAATGAACAAGCATTTAGTTAGAATGTTCCCTTTTTTAGTTTATCCATCCTTGTTCACCTTCAAAGAACCCTCTCACCCATATCTTCCCTCCATCAGCCGGTCTACAACCAGTTCAACACGGACCATGTTGAGAACGTGACGACTGAGTGCAGTAAGTCAGGGTGGCAGCTCTGCTTGGTCCAGAAGAAGAGCAACGAATTGGGTGAGTGTCGAGCGGCCTCTGAGGGACGAGGGTTTGTAATCCAGTCAATCCTATCGTGATAATAACTGTAGAGCAGCAGCCGCGACATGTCAAGAAATGAGAATCATTTTTGTGGTCGTGTAAATGGCGCTCGTGTGGAAATTTCAGAATTATTATCGAATCCCGCGACACCTCTGTTAAGAAGTTAAAACTCTAACTATAACTCTTGTAAGTGCTATCTATATCATTGGCCCCCCAGTTGATAAGAAGCGGAAGAGAGGGAAGAACCACCCCTCCCTCTCCTTCGGCCGCGGAGGCCCGGCCCTCAACCAACGGAAGATATCCGACATCCACAAGGAACAGGTAAGGGAGCGGGCATTTCATCTCACGTCATATTATCTCACGGCACTTCATCTGGCGGCACTTTATATAATAATTTTTAAACTCCGAGCAAAGGTTGAGGTCTGAATAAGAGTAATAAAGCTAGGGAGAGGACTGAGGATAAGGGTTAGGGTCAGCACCAAGGAAAGGGAGATTCAGATGAAGTGTCCTGACTTCTGTTATACTTCCCCAGGTGGTGGTGCCTGTGTCTGACGCTGGAAAAGGCTACAGAAAGAAGGTCTACCTCAGGGATCTCGTTCTGGTGGAGAAGAAGAAGGGCAGGTGGAACACGTGGGTGAACGTTTTTAAGCTTTCTATTTCCTTGATTTGCTTTTTTGGATTGTGAATTATTTATACATCGGTGAATGAGATTTGACAGAATGATAACAAAAATTAACTCGGCATTAGCAAAACGCGAAAAAGACACCACGATAACATCTCCTCCCGTCAGGACGCGTAAGAACGGCAAAGTGGTGCTGAAGACAGAGAAATCCCTCAAGTATTGCATGCAGAATATGATGTGGATCTTCGACCACACCTACTCAGAAGCAGAAACCAACATTGGCCCTGAGAACGTCGTGTGAGTAGCATGTGTATATGTATGTTTGCGGAGACGTTATCGTTCCTGGTTAGCTGAAGAACTTGATGAAATAAAACGAATCCATCGAAACACAAGGAAATAATTTATCCGATTTACAGTGCAGTTCCGTTGGGTAATGGCAAGTTTAACGTAATCTACGTGGACATAGAGCGCTGCAAGACGGTGACGAAGCCGGGGGAATGGTTTGTGGGCCGAGAGGCGCGGTGGGGCCGGGAGTTGCTGGGCCAGGGCCACAACATCATGGCCGTCTTCATCCTCCAGACTTTCATGGGGATGAGTACCGAATTCTAGCCTTGATTAAGTTATCATATAATAACTTCATTGTTGAGTATTTCATGGAAATTCCGTTAATCTGAAGCTTTGCTACATCCCAGTTAGCTCTCTCTACTCTTGACGCTATGCTCTTATTTATAAACCTTATTTGAAAATACATCATTAAAATCCCGTTGAAAATTCGTATAAAGTGATCCGTGTGTAGAGAGATCATGAGTATTGGCTGCCTGGATTAATATAAGACACTCCGTACACCCTTGTGTAATGTGTATCATTTACTTTATGTGCTGCCTGTGTTTGACGCGTTTACAATTTGGACGAATTTATGCTTTTAACCAATCTCCACGAATTTTAATTGATGCATAATAGGTACATATTACTGACAAAAAGCAACAATAACGCCATTCAACTTTAAGTCGTACTCCTTGTCAGAATCAGCACTTTGAGGGTAATTTAGGTTTAATGGCCGAACCTTTCAGATGAGTTTTAGGTTCAATGACGAGACCTACTCCATTGAGAATTCTCTGGTCAGGACTGTCTCTCAGGAGTGTTGTCAGCGAATCCTGGATCACAAGAAGAAGAACTCTCGGACTGAACTCCATGCTCCTGAGGGAAGGTTCGTCCTTCAATGATTCTTTGTTGAATTTCAGTTCAGAAGATCCGTCATTTTATAAGTATCAGAAATATTATGTCAGTCATGTTTGGAAATTTCCAATATAAAATGTAATAGGTTAAATTAACGGAATGTGTATTCTTGTTCAGAACCCATATAAAGAGAGATATAAAACGTCAGTCAGAAGCCGATGATAAGGAAAAGAATTTGCATATCCCCCATGTGGTTAGTTTGTTTTGTTTGTTTTTGACGTTTTGATCCTTTTCCCGGAGAGTGGAGGGATAATCATGATTATTTGTGAAATTTCAGTCATCTGCCAATAATCAGTCCATTGTTTTATACCCAGAAGACACGAAAAGTATTTGTCGAATCAATTTTTCGCTGTACTTTTTGTTTTTAATAATGAGATAATCGTTGCATCTGAAATGAAAATACTTTCAGCGCAAACGCAAGTTCCAGAAAGTCATCTGCAAGGCTCCCAAAAAGACACCCTCGAAACGTACAAGACAAACCCTCCCCTCTATCCTTGCTGCCAACTCTACCGCAGACAGCCTCAGGATCAAGTCCGTGGCGAGTGTATCCGCTTTTTCCCCGTTCCACTTCCCCGAAGCAACATCGACTGACATGACGCCTTACTACATAGGAGGGATGTTCTCTGAGGATTCTCTCCCGCATAGAAACGTTGACGAGTTCTCTTTCAGCGAGCAGTCCATAGATCCCGTGCCCTCTTCCATCAGCCGTAGAGTTCAGCACAAGGTGCGGAGCAAGCAGCCAGACACCCTTCCTCCTGCTGGCGCCTATTACGGGGGTCCCTCCCCCCTGGCAGTGCCTGATGATGGGGGCACCTGGTACAATACGGTAGTTCCTGTACCCACCCCTGGGGAGGAAGTGGTGGGGGAGGCCTCCGGAGAAGTGAGTCAGGAGGAGTCACAGAGCTCTCAACTTTCTGTGGATATCAACAACTTAAATGCCACTTACAATGAACTTCTTGAGATGTTCCGGGCTCAGAAGTTCCCTGAGGTGTCAGAGGGTGGAAATGTGACTGCTGTGAAGGAGGAACCAATTGAAGTTCAGAGTCCAGGAAACGTCACCACTCATATCCCCAGACCTAGCACCAGTAACCATGGGGTTTCTAGCTCTGGTAACGTTACTACCTACATCCCTAGACCTAACACCACTGGGGTCTCTAACTCTGCCACTTACACCCCCAGACCTAGGTCTGATGTCACCAGTTCAGGGAACACCATAACATACGTTCCCAGACCCCCTGCTCCTGCACCTCAGAGCCATCTCTCCTTCTTCTCCTCCTCCGCCCGTCCTCGGACTAAACAAGGGGAAATGAACCCCATGCCGGAACACTGGGTCAATCCCCCTCCTCGGATAGCGACCCACTTCATCCCCTCCTCCCCCGTACGGACAGACATTCTACAACTCTGTAGATGAGAAACATATTCAGTGGTGTCTGCAGAACAGGAACGCGGACTCCTTCCGAGTTTGGGATGCAGACAACTGTCTACCTCCCACCGTCCCTCCCACCCCGTACAGGAAAATAGGAAGTACTCCTAGGTTCCGAGCCATGAACGGGAAGACCAAACCAAGGGCATATCTCAAACCACCGAACAGGCCTTACAATCCAAGAAATAGTTATGTGTGTCCTGACCAATCCGGGATCCAGGGGGTCGTCTGGAAAGAGGAGAGTCGGAAAATGCGGCAATCCCTGCTGCAAGGGCAGAGTTCTGACTCGGCAGTCCCAATCGGTGTGACTAAACATGGACCAGTTCAAGGCGGAAGCAACAACCTGCCTCCTGATTTGGGTCTAACACCTCAAAATCTACCATATCGACCTGGTCCAGCTACTCAGCAGCCTCTGGGAAATCATCCAACTGGTATTTCCAATCAGCCTTCACAGCCCAACCAACGTAGCGCACCTCAACAAACCGCCCAGGAAGCTAGACCTGCCGTCAAAGTGGAAACCATTGACGAGGATGAGATAAAAGAGTTGGTAACTATCCAAAACCCGCCTGGCTCCATGGACCCGGACTTGGGACTGAACCCGGGAAACCTGAGGCGGAGCCGACGGGTTAGGACCCCGCAACCTGAACCATCCCCCGATTCCCGCAGCGTCTCACCTCCCGACCAAATCCCCGCTGATCCACAACCCGAATAATTTCTCATTCAATAGCCAGCAACAGTACTCATCCCCTTCCGTTTCTACTCATGATTCGTTTGGTGATATCAACATGAGTCTCGATCCTGGAAGCTTGTATCGTATCAATAGGATGATGGCGAAATACAAAAGGAAATCATCTCCTTACTACGTTTCAAATCCGTTATTTGATCCCGATTCTGGAAACAAATTATAGCCCTTAATGATTAATTGATCAGAAACAGTAACCTATTTTGGGGAGTGATATTCAGATTATTATTGATTGTAAAAAACGGTAACTATGATGGAACAGAATAATATGTTTGTTCAAATGGCAAATCCGATTGCATTGTGATACCGATAGATATTAGATGCCTCAGTTAAACGTATGTGTGCACGTGCATCGATCGATGAAAGCGCACAAATTTCGACAGGAACTCTTATGATAACTATAAGTAGCTTGTACGCACTGTACGATCGAAGCATGTGCACACATATGGGTCATGCATTTTGAATTCAAGTTTTTATAAAATGTTTATGTTGCAGTGTGGCTGGAGCCACGGGATTGTTTAATGTTTGTAGGTTTTTATTTTGAATTTTGGTTGAGGTAGAGGGTCGGGTACTGCAAAGATCCTGATCTTGAAGAAAGATACATGAATAGTAATGAATACTCATAGCTATAGTTCGGACGACTGAATTTGAACACGTGCTGTATATGTATTTATATTAACGAAGATTTATTTCAATTTTATATGATAAGTTCAAGTTGTGAAAATGTTTACTTTTGAGGACCAGAATTTTATTCTCGTGACGTATCTTCGTGCTTGAATGTGTAAAATTTCGATAATCATTTGCCAGACGTTGCTTGTCTGACTCACTCAAGCTGTTGCCGGACGTTGTCCGAGTCGGGGCGCGCGCGCCCCGACTCGACAACGTCCGGCAACAGCTTGGCTATGGATAATTCCGATTTTATTGTGATGATGGACTATTTGCACGCCGCTTGTTAAATTTCCGATATCCCGCATGTTTTGCAGTTCCTCGCTCGTGCGCTGCGCGCGTTTATGGTTTACTCCGAAGAATGCGCGCGCGCCGGAATTTCACAGTTCCACGCGCGCGATTTTAAAAAACAAAATGCCATCCGGGAATCGATTTTATATCAAAAATATTTCTCATAAGCCAATTAGCCAAAAAACTATTTGAGACCAATTTTTATCTTCAATAACCAATGTGATCACTTTGCACTTGCTCATGATAAATGCAGCGATAGCTGTGATTTGAGAAACGATCTAGTGCAAGAGGTTATTTGCTTCATTGTGCCCTAGGTGACCACCTGCCCATGCCATCTGAATGCTCATTTCATATCTGATATCGTAAAACATTTCATATCAGTCTTGATACTTCACAATTTAATTATTTAATGATTAAGAATGTATCAGATATTTTCTTGACACATGTTAATCAGTTAATCATAGACTATCGTTCACTTCTTCGTTTGTCTTCAACTGTGGAGTTATAAGCCCCATAATTCATTTCCAGCACATTCAACTCTCATTAAAATGGGGATTTGTTCACAATTAGTTGATGGTAATGTGAGCAAGTGTATAATATTCAAATTCAGTAGTTTATGGCTGCTCAATTTTTTAAAGAAGACAAACTATTTTTTCAGAATATTTATAGTCTGCAAGAACATCTTACATTGGACACAAACTCCATCAATCCATCATGACTCTTTAAAATGCCATGTGGCATGCCATTGAACAGTCTGATCCAAATGATTCACACCAAACCAGCCCGGCATCATCAATCCAATTCCTACCTCAGCTCAGTTTGTTTATAATTTGAGAATGAAATTCCTTTTTTCATTTTCATAAAGTAGTTCCCATGCAGTTAAGCATGGTAGAACACTTTAATTTTGGTGGCCATTTACCACCAGATATGTATAAGTGTGCACTTGGATTGATCAAAAGATCCATTGAAAGACTGTACAAATTACAATGCTGTAAAATTTGATTTTCATTGAATTTTTGTAAAAATATGCTCATTCTTTTGAAATATCTATTAATCAATTTGTGTGCACATATATGGGTAAATGAAACCGAATTGAAAGTTCTTTGGCAAAATGGTACCACAGGACCAAGGTTAGCCTCTATTAGCCTCCATGGATACTGAGTGGAGGCTAATAGAGGCTAGTGGAGACTAATTAGCCTCCACACTGGAAGCTTTTTCAAAAAACAACCTCAGGCAACCATGTCAGCCTCAATAGAGGCTAATTTTTGAAATTAGCCTCCACTCAGCCTCCATGAAGGCCAATGGAGGCTAATTTTTGCTCATGTTCCTGTGGTACCTTTTTGCTAATTCTTTCATCCAATATCTATTTGATTTTCTTAATTCATTTCAATTGTAAAAGCATGGGCTGTAATGATCTTTGTAATATTACAATATAGATTGCAAGCCATTAGAAGTGGATATAATATATGAATGATATATTCAAGATTGCCATTGGCATTTACAATATAACAATTTGAGCTTGATGTATGTTAGAACACCTCTGCTAGCTTCTTTCTTGTTATGAACCATGGAGTGAAACTGTTGGTGCTTATACTACTACTCCTGAAAGATCCTGGCACTTTTTGTCATGAGGAAAAAAGTAGATATGAGAAAATTGAGGAACTTGTCATGCAAAACATGCATCTTGTTGAGCCATATCTGAAAGCTGGGCTTGATGGAATACCTCAAGATTTCCTCCATAATTACATCCAGGTGATTTCAATGCAAATTGTGATTGATATTCTTTACCCTCATGTAATTTAGGATTAAATTAGGATTGTGATTGGATCACATGTACAATGGACCCATTTAGATATCATCTATCAAATGATTTATTGGATAAGCAGGCCAAATGGATATAATCCTGTAAATGTTGTCCATAAAATCGATCATGTACAAGATATCCATTGTTGAGAGTGAAATTTGTTGAATGAAGTCCGAGGTGTTTCCCTGTCCTCTTGGAATTCTTAAGCTGTTCTCTTGAATCTTAATCAAAATACAGTAAGTCAGTTTAAATCCAGAACGAAGATAAGAAGCAAAAGAAGACAGATTTTGAGATGCAGAAGGCAAAATATGCAGAACAAGCAAAGAAAATGTTTTTCCATGCATATGACAACTACATGGTAATGTTTATATTTGTGCCTTGGTTCAATTGATGATTGTACATCTTAATTTCAATTGATTAAATGATTGATCTGTACTATTTGATAAGCTATTACCTATAAATACTTATGTAGCATTTGTCTACAAGGTAACTGTCAAATTTAAATTGATGTATTTTTCAATACACCTAATCAAAATTTTATTGGAATATCCAAAGAATAACACAGAACCCTTATATTAAAAAAGCTATTATTACAAATCCTTGATTAGAAAATCTTCCTTGAAGAATCTCTATTCTTCTATTTGTTACTTCAATTTATCAATTGTCATCTCCAGGTGCATGCTTTTCCTGCTGATGAATTGATGCCACTCTCATGTAAAGGACGAGTAAGAGGGCTCTCAAGGTCTCGAGGAGAAATAGATGATGCTCTTGGGAGGTGAGTCATTGTTCAGAAATGAGACATTTTGTTTTATAATATCCTAAGTTCTTTTTACCAACTAGCTCCTGTTGGACAGTAGAACTTCCTTAGATGAATAAAATATTCGGTAGTACCAAGAAATTCCTGAATTCACCATTAAGTCCACCAGGCACCAGAATGCCAAGGAGGCTGTGTTTCAAACATATTGTAACTTGGTCAATGTCACTCAGTGATGCAGGATAACAATAGCATAACCTTTTTCCAGGTACATGTTGACTCTTGTGGATACCCTTGACACACTTGTAGTTCTAAAGGAGTATGACAAGTTTGAGGAGGCTGTCAAACTAGTTATCAGAGGTCTTTCATTTGATACTGATATAACTGTGAATCTGTTTGAAGTCAACATCCGTGTACTTGGGTAAGTGTGAGAATCCATTTTTTCCTGTTCCCAATCGCGTTTTTGTTTTACAAAAAGGCATTGAGAATAGGTTAGCAGAGATCGTGTATTTTGGGGTTGTGTGTATACTACCTTTACGCGTACTGTTAAATCTGAAATAGGTGGTGTGCTGCGCGCGACAAAAGTTGGTCGTCGTCGTCGTCGTCGTCGTATGCTCCATTTTCATGCATCCAACTGCTCCTTTATAATATCACTCGCGTCAGAGTAGCTTGGTGTAGTGGCATCCTTTGCATTGTGGGCTACAGCTAGCTAACTGGGCTGCTTAGTAGGTATTTGAGTTCAATGCTCGGTAAATTCTTTTTTCAAAAATTCTACAATTATCTAATCATCAAATCAAAACAATATCAATTTTTACGGAATCAATCAAATAATTGATTTGATTTCAATCACACAGTCATTTGGCTATGTTTAAGTAGCGGGCAATTCGGCCAATTTACAATGGGCAGTATTTGTAATCAGTAACGAATGATCTAAAGAATTGACTTGAGAAAAGTAAAACATGTTCGAGTTTGTCTCGGTTCGTGATTGATAATAATGATATATCTGAATCTTCTATCTTGGTCAGTATCATACTGTGTATCTCAATCTTGAAATTATCAAGGCGGGGCACAATAATATCGAACATTACAATGGTTTGATATCTGCAACACCACACAAAAGAAATGTAACGCGTAACGAAAACGTTGATCAAAGTTATGAAACTCTCAACAGCGCGCAACTAAACAAATCTTGAAAGAGTTCTATGAAATGGCGGGAACGCGCGCGCAAACATTTGGCACGTGAAACGAAATCGCCCACGTGATATTCAGATCTGCGCGTTAATTCAAATTTGTAGAAGGAAATGTACTATATAGCGCCCGTGCAACAAGGAATATTTAATGAAACTTATTCAATGATGTTAGTATTGTGATGTGAGTTGTGACTATCACTTGAAGTTGATAGAAGAAGCGTTTTATCACGGAAAATTATTTAAGATAACTCTTATTTCTATTAAAGAAAACCTCTTTCTCTCAATTCTCGTCGGTGTACAAACGCGATTGTACCTTGATTTTGGAGGTCATATAAGTTTATAGTCAACTCACCATGTCAGTAAATAAGACGGACAATGGTCGTAGATCAAATGACGGCGTGTTTGTGTACCAAGCCCCAGGGAACAGGAAATTAAGCGCCTGCATACGGGAAAAACGGGCTCAAGAAATACGCCGGCAGGCGCAATTCTTGTTAAGTAAATAAGATTGATGATTCCTTCATTTTTCGAATCATCTTATTCAATGTTGCATCATAATTCAAGTAGGCAGCATATTAATAGAAACCCTTCCAACAAACCTAACCCATTTCCCATCACCCAGTGGTCTACTGGGAGGGCACACTGGGTGTTTGTACCTTCAGAGTTCAGATCGATTAGACTGGTACTCCAATGAGCTCCTTATCTTGGCACAGGAGCTGGCTGACAGAATGCTGCCTGCATTCGATACACCAACCGGTAGGTAGTGAGAGGGAATTGATAAGAATAAGGTTACTTATTTGATATTAAAGAATGGTAAATTATGTTTAAGATGGTAAATTATGTTTTAATATTGTATTTAACAAATTGTCTCCTTCTTCCTTTACCGCAGGTCTCCCCATTCCCAAGATAAACCTGCGCCACAGCACGTTTGGTATAAAGGACAATGAGACGTGTACGGCGTGCGCGGGGACCCTGTTCCTGGAGTTCGCTGCCCTCACACGGTACACGGGGAACAGCACCTACGAGAGCAGGGCCAGAGCAGCACTGGATTACCTCTACAAGCAGAGAGTGCCAAGCAGGTGCGGGGAGGGGTAACTGACAAAGTGACAATGTAACATGTGAACGAGTTACTTATATTGAATTCTTCAGTGATTTTACAACTTCTGATTAGTTGTACATGATAATCAGATTGACCATTAAAAATCTGACAATACGGATCCGTTTTTCAGTGTTTGATAGTTTCTCGAAATAAATTAAAAAAATTTGTGTCAAGATGCAATAAATAAATTCCCGTCTCTTTACATAATCACATGTATTCATTGTTTTGTCTGGATCAGAAGCTTATTAGATTCACTGCTGTGACATCTGCACCCATGGCAGAGAGCATTTTCTTAGAACGTTTAACAATGACAATGGATGGGCAACTTGATCTTGGTTTGTTTTGTCTCTAACAGACCTGTAAATAATAATTATTCTGTACTGCAATGGACATAGGTGTATAATGTATATGATATGTGCATGGTATTGTTTTGTTTGATATTACCGTATTTAACATATGATAAGATAATAGACCATCACCATATCATGGATAATCACTATGTATATGATAAGATAATACTCTTACACACAATACACGTACAATTTAAGACGAAAGACTACCAATATTAGTATAAGATTTATGATGTACTATGAGCCACACGACCGTGATATGTTTTGGGATAATGCCAAACATTAGACTACCAATGTCTCATGAGAATATTTGCCTCTACAATTAATGAGCTTTATACGTTGAGCCATATCTAGAAATACGGCTGCAACCGGATATCGGCTAAGTGCTATTCCAAGAAATCTCTTGAAAAGGAAAATTCCGTTTATTGCCTTTTATTCTCTTTCGATAGCCATCACTCCACATTTTTCTGCAAGCAGTGATCTACCGGGTTCAGTTATTAACGTTAACAATGGGAAGTGGGTGAGGAAGGATTCCAGTGTTGGAGCTGGCATTGACAGCTACTACGAGTATCTCATTAAAGGTAGATATAGTATTGAGTGAGAATTACATTTGTAATATCGCTGTATGTTTAGAGGTAGCAATGTGAAAAGAGTGAATGGGATGTATATTCTAAATGATAGATCAATTTGCACCTCTCCTTCCTGCTCTCTCTTAATCTCCCCCCCCCCCCACCTCGTCAGGCTACATAATGAGTGGGGACGAGGCCCTGTATTCCATGTTCCACACGCAGTACCAAGCCACGAGACTCTACCTAAAGAGAAAGGAGCTGATGGTGACTGTACATTCAGGTTCTCCTCACAACAAAGTCAGGGAGCACCAGGACTCTCTACAGGCCTTCTGGCCGGGGGTCCAGGTTCTGGCAGGTCGGTTTTTATTGATAGGTTATCGTTGTTATTGTAGTTAAGTTCTTTTTGACATTGGCTTTTGCCTTGATCATTGATATTTTTGAGTATAAGCTAATACTTCCCCGGATACCAAGAAAACAGATCCTAGCTGCTCTTGATGGATCTGACTTGCAATAAGGGATCGTTCACATATTACGTAATCAATTTTTGGGTATTTTTTACCCCCCTCCCCCCCCCCTCCGTAATCAAACGTAATCATGGCCAAACCCCCTCTTTTCGGAAAATATTACGTAATCATGGCCCAACCCCCTCCTTCAGTTTTTTGACGTCACCAAAAACTATATTAACTGACAAAAAATTATAATAGTATCGTGTGTTTCAATTCAATCATCAACATCATCGACCTGAAGATGACATTCAAAGCTTTTTTAGTTTTCCTACGGAAATCTCGCCTACGACAACTCCTCTGACAATGATATGGACACCTCCTCCTCTTTCTCTTCCTCCAACGCATCCCCATCTGCTCATCATCATCCTTTACCTCCAACAGATCATCCTCCTCCTCCTCTACACCTGAGGCCCCCAGTTCCACTAAAGAGCCAGAAATCAACGGCTTGGTCCCACCTCAACCTCCTTCAAAACCGGTGGAACCAAAGTTTAGTATCCGTGTCCTGCTCATCTGCCACCAAAGCCGACAGAACCCAAGATCCAGATCAGCCCTAGCCCCTACGTGCCAGATCAGAGTCTGGCAACTTCACAGACAACTGCAGCTTTCTACACCTTTATCAAAAAGATTGATTCCTGGATAATGGAGCTGCGGATGTACGCCAAGACCTGCTCTGGCATCAACTCTAGAGCTCTAGGGAAAGAAAGGCCTCCGAACCTTATATACAGAGAGGCACTAAAGTGGTTTGGAAGAGTTCAACGAATCAATCAAACTAAAATTTTCAATCAAACTAAAATTTTATTATTTTCGACAAAATCAATTTATATTTTATATCCCACCCACCATTCATAGATTACACCTAGTTAACAAGTTCATAATTGTGTCAGACTCATGAATGGAGTATAGATCAGGTTTTTGACATTTGTACACAAAGTTTAATTTCCATGTCACAGCCCGATCGATATCAGTTGCATGGAGACATGTGTCGAAGGTCACCCACTGTTTGGTACTTGGAGGGCAACCGTTGTCACATCTCCACCCAACCAACAGCAAAATGGCTGTGATTGTTTTGATAAAGAAGATTATAATTGTAATGGAAAAATCTTTAATCAAGTTTTTTAATAGAAATTTTAATATATTTGCAGTCAAAAATCAGCTTAATTAAGTTAGAACCTGAGTCTGCCACTGATATTAGAATCATGATAATAATCGCCGTGGGGGTAATGCTTTCATGATTTTCTTTATACTCATAGGAATATAACATGGAGTACATCCCTCCTATATGGGCAGCACTAAAGGAACTATACATTCTGAACCATATTGAGTTAGAGTACATCATGTTTTAATCATAATTATGAAATTTTGGCAATTTTACTTGTAAATGTTTAATTTTTGGTAATAAAAATTCGGAAATCCTTTAAATTTTCATTAAAAATTCTTGAAATTTTCATGAAAATTCTCGAAATTTTCATGAAAATTCTTTAAATTTTTATGAAAATTCTTGAAATTTTCATGAAAATCCTTTAAATTTTCATGAAAATTCGTGAAATTTTCATAAAAATCCTTGAAATTTTCATGAAAATTTATATATTTTGATTACGTAATCATTGGCCAAACCCCCTCCCCCCCTCGTAATCAAACGTAATCATTTGGAAACCCCCTCCCCCCCCCCTCGGCTGATTACGTAATATGTGAACGATCCCTAACAATATAGTAAGGGATGTATCTGCCCCAGGCTGTAACCCCCTGTGAACTAAATCCTCCCAAAGATGTTAGAACGTTTTTTGGTAGTTCATAGGTCATAGAAACCCCCTAAGAAAGTTATCCAAAAATTCCTTGGGGAACCTTGATTTTTACCCCTTTTTACCCGCGCGTGGGTTAAAACTTTAAATGGCGATATCTCGGCTTCCTTTTGAGATACGGAGCTCAACAACCACACTAAAATATGCGCAATGGACACATTTAGTTGGGCGGGTCATGGTCCCAGGTCGCTATTTTGAACCGTTTTCGAGATAATCGCCAAAAACCCCTTTTTCGCTATGCGCAAAGGGGTAAAAAAGTGGTCCCGGTAAGTAAAGCTGTACTGTGGGTAAATTGGCACTAATTATGATCACAGACACGTCTATCAGTTCTTCATAGCCTAAAGTAACACCAAAATAAAGTAATCCAAAAAATTCCATAAATAAACCCACTTTTCACCTCTTTTTTAAACCCCTGTGTAAGCCAAATTTTGAAATTGGGATATCTCGGCTTCCTTTTGAGATACGGAGCTCGATAACCACTTTAAAATATGCGCAATGGTCACATTTGGCTGGGCGGGTCATAGTCCCAGGTCGATATTTTGAACCGTTTTCGAGATAATCGCCAAAAACCCCTTTTTTGCTATGCGCGAAGGGGTAAAAAGTGGTCCTGGTAAATACAGCTGTACTGTGGGTAAATTGACACTTATTATGATCATAGACATGTTTATCAGTTGTTCATAGCCTGAAGTAACACCAAAATAAAGTAATCCAAAAAATTCCATAAATAAACCCCCTTTTCACCTCTTTTTTAAACCCCTGTGTAAGCCAAATTTTGACATTGGGATATTTTGACTTTCAATCGAGATACGGAGGTCTTACAGCTGTCAACAACCAATCTAGAATGTCTAGAAAGAGCACATTTGGTGGGTTAAAACATGGTTTCAAGTCTTTATATCATACCAATTTGATGAAAATTTCTAAAAACCCCATTTTTTGCCAAATTCAGTGGGCTAAACGTATAAAAGAGGTCGAAATATGTCTTAGGCGAGTAATCATTTTCACATAAGATGACCATTTCTGATTGTTAACAAAACATAAAACACTATTATAATCCATAAATACAACGTACTGAAATGGGGAAGCAGTAATTTTAAGTTTCGATACTACAAAATAAGCAATTAAAATCACTTCTTTTCATCTTATAAGGGTCCTTCAGATTTAGATGCTACTTATCTTTCAAACCCATGAGGTTTGAAATAGCAGTGTTTCTGAACTTCTTTCTCCAGCAGAAAGCACACAGAATCATGCTTGCAACAATAAACAACATAACTGCCGCCAGTAAGGAAATTTCTGTCTTCTTTGACAGTTTGCCAAAGCTTCTCTCTTTATCAGATAAGCCTCATGGATGTTGGATAGTTGCTTTCATGATGTCATTCTCTAAAGAGTGTTTTAACATGGTATATATCCAACCAAGTATATCCCATATCTTCCTTGCTGCCAGAGTTGGGATTAATATCTGCTTGAAGAGTCATATTTTTTTCAGGTAGGTATAATATCTTGTGGTAAGTGCTTGGGAATTTACTTTCAACTTCAATTCTTGAGAAACCGTTCCAAAATCCAAGGTATAAGGGCACACCCATTTATACATTTATGGTAACCTTACTCCGACGCCCAGCTAGACTCACAGCAATAGAACTGTGGTTTGTGGCCAGCCATATGCCACCATCCATAATGAAAGTTAACAATTGCTTGCAATACAAAATCATGAATGGACAAGTTATGTTGAATACATTATTAAGGCAAGAGCACGAAATTGATGCTTTAAGTCCATCTATGCATTGTCTGATTGACATTAAATTCCGTAGAAATCTTTCCTGGCCAGTACGTTTGGCAGGATAATATTTGAGCATGGCTCTCTACCGGAAGGAATGAATCCAATCTGAAAAATCATATATGTTGGGACAACATCTTCCTAAAATGCAAGTGGAACTTGTATTTGTATTTTCATTTCAACAGTGTTTGTTTGGCCCAGGTCAAAAATATTGAAGTGTCATTTTATTATTATGATGAATGGTCTCATTTAGAGTATCCATACTTTCCATGATTACTGTACATCTTTCACAGAATTTTCATCCAAAATATTATGCAGTTTACTTTATGGGTGAGTTTGCTCTAAGTCTATGTTGGTTTTTATGTGGATTTGCTTTATGGTATGGCCAGCTCTAAAATTCTACCTGAATATCACGAATGGTCAATCAGAAATGGTCATTATATATCAAAATGATACTTTTTATACGTTTAGCCCCCTGAATTCGGTAAAAATTTCCAAATTCCATCAAATCGATATGAGATATGAGATAGAAACTTGCAACCTTGTTCTTATCCACCAAATGTGCTCATTCTAGACATTTTAGAGTGGTTGTTGACCTCTGTAGATATCTCAATTGAAAGTCAAAATATCCCAAATTCAAAATTTGGCCTACGCGGGGGTTTGAAAAAGGGGTGAAAAGGAGGTTTTATTATGGAATTTTTTCGGATAACTTTATTTTGGTGTTACTTCAGGCTATGAACAACTGATAGACATGTCTATGATCATAATTAGTGCCAATTCACCCACAGTACAGCTGTATTTACCGGGACCACTTTTTACCCCTTTGCGCATAGCAAAAAAGGGGTTTTTGGCGATTATCTCGAAAACGGTTCAAAATATCGACCTGGGAACATGACCCGCCCAACCAAATGTGCCCATTGCGCATATTTTAGTGTGGTTACTGAGCTCCGTATCTCAAAAGGAAGCCGAGATATCCCCATTTGAAAATTTGGCTTATGCGGGGGTTTGAAAAAGGGGTGAAAAGGGGGTTAAATTATGGAATTTTTTGGATAACTTTTTTCTGGTGTTACTTTGGGCTATGAAGAACTGATAGACGTGTCTGTGATCATAATAAGTGCCAATCTACCCACAGTACAGCTGTATTTACCGGGACCACTTTTTACCCCTTCGCGCATAGCGAAAAAGGTGTTTTTGGCGATTATCTCAAAAACGGTTCAAAATAGCGACCTGGGACCATGACCCGCCCAACAAAATGTGTCCATTGCGCATATTTTAGTGTGGTTGTTGAGCTCCGTATCTCAAAAGGAAGCCGAGATATCGCCATTTAAAGTTTTAACCCCCGCGCGGGTAAAAAAGGGGTAAAAAATCAGGGTTCCCCAAGGAATTTTTTGGATAACTTTCTTAGGGGGTTTCTATGACCTATGAACTACCGAAAAACGTTCTAACATCTTTGGGAGGATTTAGTTCACAGGGGGTTACGGGTCAATCCCTTACTAATACACGTCAATAAAGATAAAATTCGATTACGTAGTTCCGAGAAAGTGTTGCGGGATTCTCCGATCTCGACATCTCGTAATCTTGCGAGGATCAGGTGATGGAAGCCGTTATGAATCGTAAATAGATTAACACTCGAGAGAGCGGAAATCACGCAACAATCCCTCGGATACAAAAAAGTCTGGAGGCAATACGCGCGGAAAATTGTTGTGTGGCAGCACGTCTGCGATTAGTTGAGGTCTTTCATGTGTAAAACTGGCATTTTGTGACAGGTGACATCAAGGAAGCCCAGGAAGTCTACGATCATTACATCAAAGTCAGCAAACGGAACCAAAACACCCTCCCTGAGGCTTTCCTGGTAGATTACCGCATGTACTGGACGCAGTATTACATCAGACCTGAGTTACTCGAAAGCACATACTTCCTATACAAGGTTAGTTGCTGTGCAGTTTGCATTTATTTCACTTTTTAATAATGCTTTTTTCTGCATTGAAGATTGTTTTGCATTTGAATTTCCTTCTGAAGCATAATCGACTTTCCTCATAGCCGTGATAATGTCTTCGATTCTTATACCTTATAGGCCTTTACTCACTTATCAAAATGACTTTCAAGGAATAATTCAACTTTTCATTGGGTCCTTACTCATGACCGAAATTGAAAAGTACAATTGATCCTTATAATAAGGGCCTCTTTTACTCGACCCTTAAAGAGCGACCGGTTATGTGAAAGGTTAAATGATTTGAGTAAAATTGAATTGGGATTTATTGCCCTCATTGGCTGAATGGTGCTGGTCAAAAATATTCGACAAAATCATGACTGCTGACATTTACAAATCAACAAAGAATATATGGTGCAAACAAATTCAATTGCAGCAGCGCCCGGTTAGCTCAGTCGGTAGAGCATGAGACTCTTAATCTCAGGGTCGCGGGTTCGAGCCCCGCATCGGGCTGCTTTTTGAATTGCCAGATTAAAACTTGTTTTTGCATCGAGAAATTATTCATGGGCCACTGAAGGAGAAGCTGGAAAGTTGCCAAATTATATGGATGTAGACAGTGATGATTTTGAATGTGCCTTTTCGATATCTTTCGTATGAATTTCTACGTACTTCATTTCTTGCTATTATGCAGATATGCCAGGTCAGATCGATGAATCTATTTCCAAGCTGCTGAAAAATCTCTTCCTGTTAGATTCTTCACATGTTAATTAATTATTCTTAGATGCAAAAACAAGTTTCAAAAATCAGCCCGATGCGGGGCTCGAACCCGCGACCCTGAGATTAAGAGTCTCATGCTCTACCGACTGAGCTAACCGGGCGCTGCTGCAATAGAATTTGTTAGCAAGTGAATTTAATTTGTTAATGCTGTTTCTCAAATTACTCGAAAGTACCACATTCTTTCGCAATGGCCAAATAGGAGAAATGGTCTGAATCAGATAAGCATCAACAAAACAGTATATTTTACAGAAAATCAGTCGCAAACAAATTTAGATGCTGCAGCGCCCGGTTAGCTCAGTCGGTAGAGCATGAGACTCTTAATCTCAGGGTCGCGGGTTCGAGCCCCGCATCGGGCTGCTTTTTACACATCTATTATTTAACGAAAAGTTTCATTCATGAGAATTAATGTGAAAACTCATTTTTAGATACGTCAATTTCTTTATATATTCCTGAAATGTAACATTAAAGTGCATCAAAAGATTTGCCCTTGATTTCACAATGAACTATTCCCAGGCTACCGGAGACCCTCGATACATCGAAGAGGCTGCTCGAATCATGCAAGCCATTGAAAACCGGTGTAAGGTGGATTGTGGGTACGCGGGACTCAAAAATGTAGCGACAGGCGAACTAGAAGATAGGTTATACCATGAAAAATGTTTTCTTTATCTTTGGATTTTCATCGATCTATTCTCGTGACTACCTCTCTTCCGATTGATTCCTGAAATTTCAAAAAGTACGTGACTGGTCTTTTACTCACAGATCCATCATTGCTTCAGGTTGGACTCGTTTGTCCTTGCCGAGACCTTCAAGTACCTTTACATGATATTTGCTGAAGATGATGATATCGGTATCCCAATAGATGACTACGTTCTAACAACTGAAGCTCATATAGTGCCTCTGCATATTCAGTTCTACTCCAACGAAAAGGTTATTTACACCGTGAACCTATGTTTACGTATCGCCTTACCACTCGCAACGTGGCCTCATCCATCTTTTCGCTGTCACACGCGGACTCCGAATGAATTTGTCACATCAAGTGGCACTTGCTGCACGCGCGTTTTTTACGCGCAGAATTGCTTTTTAATGGATATTTTAGGAAAATGCCAAACTTAGAAAAATTCTGAGTTCAACATATTTTGATACCTAATTTATCTATCTAATCAGGTGAAGAGCAGTAGGCATGTTTGTGATAACCAAGGTGTTTACAAGTGGTCGTGGCTGCAAAGTCACCTCTTTGAAGGTTTTGGAGAGAACAGAAGGCCTGACCCGTCAAAGGTCTGCGTGCCTGAGGATCAGCCTGTCCAGTTTAGGTTAGAATTTGCCAAATATTGGTTCGTATCGTTAACTTATTTCTAAAAAACCATGTTTTGTACCTTTAGTGTGATTCTAACTGCAAACATCATCGTTTCTTACTAAACGTTATTGTATTTCCCAGATCTCGTAAGCTAACGTCAGCTCTGAAAGCGGCTGATTTTGACTTCAAGAACATAGACCACACTGCCACTTTGATGACCATGGGAATTCAAATTGAGGTACCTTAACTTCGTAAGACTACCGTACACGATCAAATCTGAATATGAAAACGTCGTTTATCTCGTGTGATTCAGTGATTTGTGAATGGAGATAATGTACTGAAACTCCCTGTTCGTTTGTCTATGGGAATCACACGTTACAGGTGTTTGAGGATGACAGAATACAGCTGGTTCACAACGGAGCTAAGGCACAGTCCCAGCAGCTGGCTGTGGAAGGAGTTATATTCATCAAGGAGATGCAGGATATTGCCAAGGCTGCAGCTAATCAAGGTTTGTTTATTCGATGGGTACTGAGCAGGGACAAATCAATAGATGTGTTATGTGTTGCTATTTCAATTGAAAATTTGGCTGCTATGACCATGAAAATGAAGTAATTTTTTAGTTCTCGAGTTTATCATGAAATTCTCGTGGATCTTTTAAGTTGAAACAACTAAATGTTATGCCATGTTACAGCACAGAATCAACAGAATGCAGTGAAAGAAGTTTTCGTTCAGAGCCTCGTATTTGGGAAAAGTTTCACTCTCGACGCAGGTTGCATTTTGAGTCCGACATGATTTGTTTTGTATAATCATCAAGTCCATCAAGATTAGAATCATAAGATTTGGAGCTAAGGATATGATGATACGAGACATTGATAAGCACTAAGCAGCCCTGTTGAAACTTTCTAAATTCTTTTCTGACTCCTTTAACGCACTGGATCAGACATCGTACCTGACCAATAATATTTATTCCCATTCCCACATAGGAACGGCTATGTTTGGACCTGATCTAGTGGATGGTGCCAGTGTCGCTGGTCAGGCATCTTCAACCTTCCCAGCGGACGGGTGCAATGTTATCATCAACGAGATACGAGGCAAGATAGCCCTCATACACCGGGGAGGCTGTATGTTTGTTGAAAAGGTGAGACGACTCATGAGATTTTAAATGTAATTTTGGAAATATGGCTCCTAAGATTCATACTATTGTTTTGGAATAAATAGTTGAGGATTCATGTGGTTCCATAGATTATTACCGTCTCGTGGACAACGCCCTCGAATAATCCACCCCTTCTTCAGGTACGTAACGCTGAGCGAGGTGGAGCTGGAGGGGTGGTGATTCTAGACAACAAAGAGGGCAGTGGAGAGGGAACGGTGGTGGCGATGTCAGGGGATGGCACCAATGATGTCACAATCCCTAGTGTCATTGTCAGCAAGGAAGTGCTTGTTACTGTTGTCAGTTACCGTTGTCACGTACTGTTGTCAGTAACATGATTAGGACGTATTAAATACTCGTTACTCTCGTCAGTGTGTTCGTCAAAGTATTGGAATGAAAAGTGGAACAGAATATTTTCTCATATGTTTGATGTGTATTGCTGCATGTGTTACTTATTTTATGTTACCTTATGATCATACAGAAAATGTTGATAAACATGAAAAATCCAGCCTCAATATCACACTATTTTACAAATACAACACACATTGAACTGTAAAGTTCCTTAATCCAGGAAGATAGTTCTAAATTGTTGGAATGGTACAAGAAAGACCCAGCCACACTTATTTTGGAGCTACGCGAGCCGGAATCAGTTCAGTCAGGTTGGTTGTTGGGAGCACGGTGTTTAATTCACGATAACTAAATATGATTTTTTTCAGAATTTTGTAAACAAAATAAAAATTTTAGCTTCATGAATAATAAGATCATTTTAGGGCTGGATCGAATTGAATTGTTTGTTGTGGAATCATTCAATAATATTGTTTGAATTATTTACATTGCATCTCGCATCATTTGAATTATCAATCCTGAGCCTTAATTCAAACAACATTTTCAGACGGTCGATGTGGAAGCTAGCTTTGGTTCCCTCTTACCTAAAACATAGCCTCTCTTACTCCTTTACCCTTCGAAAGACCAACACTCCAATTCAAATGTTTTAAATCAGACTCCCCTGAGATTCATCCATTTCATTGTTAATATTTCGAGTCGTTTATTAAAATGTCTTAGTGACTCTTCGAGGGATTAGATTTTATTAAGGATTTTTCTTGTTGCCTGTGCCATGCAACTTTTGTGGTGTTAGATGTAGTATTTTAACATTACTAGTGATATGATTGACAAGATTAGATTAAATTGAATTACTTTTTAATGTTTGATAGTCTGTAATGTTTTTATATTTTATTGACTAAATCTTCATTAATTTTGTTAATAGTATCATTTCATACGTCAATAATTTTGCAATCTTTCTGCATTTTTTGGAGAGAAATGGTCCATTCCCACACTTTTTGAAAATTTGCCAACCATTAAGATCGAAGGAATCTCTTTGAAAAATAAAATGGATATGTGGTTGCGATCAAATTCAAATATTTTGGAAATAAAAGATAAATTAGATATTTTGATTTAATTTATGAAAATCTTCATTGTCAGTCATTTGGAGGATATTTTATCAGATGGAATCAAAATCAACTTGTTTTATTTTGCATTATATCGACCTTCAACAGCTTCAACAGCTTTTAGAATTTGGATTCGACACCTAAATCGTCGTGACCTAAATCGGATGACATTATGATTAGTTTAACCAATCTGAATCAGTGCTCGAGTTTGCGGTTAACTCGCGTGCCGATTGGCAAGTGCCGAAACGGGCCAGTGGGTTAAAGCAATTATAGTAGGCACCTAATACTATTCAAGTAGCTTGTTATTTATAGCAGATAGAGACTTACAGTGACGTAGATGTCGAGATCTGAGAATTAAGCCTTCTTAAATTTCCACACTACCGCTAATCTGCCATTTGTACGTGCGTGGTAGTGATACTGACTCATCAGTATCAGTATCACGCCCGTAAAAAGTGTTGATGCCGATGGTGCAGCGCAGCTAGGAAATTTCAGGATGATTCTTAATCTTACATCAGCTGTCTAAATGTCACAATTGACAGGGCAATAAGCGTTTCAATTTCACACCTAGACAAGCAAAACAAGAACATAAATAAATAAATTAAAATAGTCTTAACCCAAGTTAAATAGAACATGATATTCTTGGAACGAAGTATAACTCAACAAAAATCAAGTGCATTGTCAAACTCAATATATCTTGTTTTTCGTTAAAATTTTATATGAACGTTTAGGTTAGTCATACAAAACAATACACAACTCAGCTCAAGTCATACATGAAACCATATATGAAGCACAATATTGTCATACTCATAGCATAAAATATCTGTCCTTGAATAATAAATTAGTCGATCCTGCGTTCTGAAATAACTCACAGAATTCACTTTCATCTAACTCAAATTTGTAGAGTCCGAGGTTCTGAACTTCTCGAGGATCATACAAAAAATTTCTTTCATGTCAAAACATTTACAATTTACATAACTTTATAACGTAGTCGTGACTTGTAACCGTACGTGACAACATAAATAAGAACTAAGCAGCGCATATTTTATATATGAAACATAATTTATATATTAATCTGACGCACGAAACTAAAATAATGAGTGGTTACAACTCAATGGGTTCATATCGCATTCTAACGACACGTCAATCAAACTCTATCTGAAATTAAATAACAGTCTTCTTTTTCTTGGGATAGTTCACACTTTACATATATCACGCTATCATCAGGGGGAGGGGAAAAATAAATTGATCATACAGACTGCAATTTGGTAGATGCCACTACGTTTTCAAACTTCAAGTTCATTACAGACGGGAGAGAGTCAAATCCGTCAAAATGGATTGCGTATATTGTGAACGATCCCAAGTATAATAAAACTAATTTTCACTCCTATGAAACCATTTTCTATAGGTCATGCGTGAATTTTCCATGACATTAAAACCACTGTGATATTTGATAATGGCTTAGGACCGTTTGATTATAACGTTATCATCAAGGAAGGGGGCCGACGTTTTCATTTTCAAATGATTACGGTACAATTTATTGCAACAAATAGCGAATTCTTAAGATGAGGGAGCCAAAAAATGATAACGTAATATGAACGGTCCTTAATCCGAACTAAATATCGCAGGATAAAACTGTATATACATGAAAACATATCTGAAACGAAATTATAACAGTATCCAATAATACATTAAGCCTAAAATCATACTGTAGTAGTAAAATTTAAAGCGCTGTCGAATAATAATTTGAATCCCAAAAACAAGCGAAAACGGTAAAACTTAAGAACTTAAAATAGCTAACAGAAAACAAAGTAGAATTTATCAAAATTGATCATCGCGGTTTTTGATCATCCATTTAAGCATTTTACCCAGTGATCAAAATTTTGGACACTGTTGAATGTTGATATGACAAGATGAACTTAAAAATAACAGCGGAACAAAACGATCAAAAACCGATCACGATGGCATCAAAATAGATAAACCAATGCGGAGCTGAATTTCCTCAGGTAGGTACGTCTGTCATATTCTTTACAGATCACAAAATATAAAATACATTCTAACAAAAGGAATCGATATGAAAACGTTAAAAAGCTGAAGGATAAAAATGCAGATCCACACTTTACCCAAACTCCAAAATATCTGAAGTTCTGAAAAAGTTCTGATTTGAAAATGCTACCTGTTCATAGCACTACATTCAGACTGACACGTGATTAAATTCAGTCTTATTTCTGACATTTAGATCCAATAATTTCAGTCCCAATTTTGAATTTATGTTGTCTCAATAGCATCAAATTATCTTCAATATCTTCATAGCATCAAATTATCTTCAGTGCAATGAATCACAGGAAGATTGAAAAGCCACAGTCCACGGCTACATCTCAGTTTCTGAATAATAGTTCTAAACTATCACTATTTCTCTATTTGACTGAACATCGAACGATGGATATACTTTTTGATCATTCCACACAAAGAAATGCGACATCGCCTCCATCTATAAATAGCACATCTTCATGACATCACCAATCTAACATCTCATCGTGACATCAAGTTGCAGTCATTGTCACAAGTTAGCCAGAAAACTGTTCACGTCAATGTTATCAGCTTCCTCTTCACTATCCTTGTGGAGCATAACAAAAATAGACTCCAAATTACCGATATTATTGATATCAATGTTCATGTTATTATCTCCTGAGGGAGGGGTAGTGGACTTGCAGGAGGGTGTCATGATCCTGTTTTGGGGTTTGATAAGTCCTGCAACTTCACACGATGTCGATGAGGGAGTTGAGGAGGTGGAAGAGGCAGCAACTTGGGGGAGGATCATTTGGCTGTGTTCCACGATTGGGGGTGTCTCGTCCACTTCCATAGGCTCTGGTTTGATAGTGAGAGGTGGGGTGGTGTTGCTATAATCCGGGGTGACATACCTATTCTCATCCTCCTCTTCTTCCTCCTTCTTCACGACCACTTCAGCTTTGATGGTAGGTGGCGGTGGTGTCATGGCCTGGGTTTTTACCCCGGAACACTTACTGAACATCGAACTCATGACATTATCTGTGGTACTGCCCGGTGATATCTTGCCCATTGCCGTTCCTGCTGTGGTGGGAAAACCGGCCGTAGTAGGCGGAACTTTAGCAATCGGTGACTCCCTCAATCGTTTGGGGGACTTGATCTTAGTGAGGAGGTGTGAGGCTGCTATTGAGGATTTGCTCTCCCAGGAGTCTGGTGAGTTGTCCTCGTTATCTGATCCTCCTTTCTTGTCCTCTTCCTCGGAATGACAGCACATGGTGTCTACAACATGGGTAGGGAGCTCCTTAAAGTCACCTCTTCGAATTGCCATCTCCATGCTCTCGTAGAATGGGATGAGACTCTGGGGAGACATTTTTTTAGTACAATGCGATAATGTCCTATCTCCATTGTATCGGGACATGAAAGATCCCTATCAGTACTAGTACTGTCGTTTTAAGAATACAATTACTGGATCAGCCATGTCAGGACGTTGAAAATTTCTTCTGCTAATTCTATTATGTTGTAGACTTAGGGTGGCCTTCGTGCTTCAACAAGTCATTCCATAAAATTCGAAAATTCAAGTTTTACAACCCAGAAAAACTTATCTTCAGTTAATTTTTTCATAAGAAAAAAAACACAATTACCTTTCTAAAAGTTTCGCTCGCTCCTCCATTTTGCATTCCATAATCTCTAAGCTTGGAGAGGATCTCACCGGTCAAAACCTCCAGCAAAAGGTCGTGAGCTGCTTGGTCTGAAGGGAGATTTGGTAATTTAGTAACCATGTCCATCACATTATTTGAATGATTAAAACCAACTTTGGAGTGGAACATTAGATAGTTGACAGAATAAATTAGAATTTGATTCCATCATCTATTCGATTTTAATTCATGGCTTGAAATGACAAATATCATCGAGTTATCAGCTCATCAAAGAGGGAAAATCATAAAGATGTTTCATCAACAATAGCATACTTTTATTTGGAGGTTTGTGTGGCCACTGTGTATTCTGATCCTTGTTCTGCGCTGAATCGTCAGCAATCTTGGCTTTCTTGGCAGGCACAATCTGAAAGAAGGCAAATTAATGCAGGTCCACAAAAAGTTAATTTTACAAGTTGAGTCAAATCTCTTTCAGATTTTTAATGTCGTTTGTTCCGCCGAAATGTAAACAAAATTGTCATTTGTGTTTTTTCAAAATTTTGGACGATAGTCAGAATGTCCTAATGCTAATGGTCAGAATGTCCCTGAAAGACTTATAACAAATCAACTATCTTTCGCATTTCGACATGTTAAAGAGCTTTTTATATCATCAAAAAGTTTCACAGTCATTATTCAGTTGAAAATCCACGATTCGCGAAGGCTTATAATGTAATCGAAGTCCATTTGTTCTCTTAATTTACATAACTTTCCTTTCTTCATTAATCGCAGGATTTCTAGAAACAGAACCGAAGATACTGAACTTGAAGGACACCTGGCCATAATACCCGACGATTTAGCACGAATACTGAATAGCCATAAAGACCACGTGACTTCATGAGTCACGTGATTCCTAATTCACGTGGATATGCCTTTATAGAGGCATAACATAGTCCGATTAGAAACGTAGAAAGCAGCTTTGTCAGTTCTGACCACACGTGAGAAGAATTGCAATCCACAATGGATTTCTTTATGTAAATGCGAGATTACATAAGTCCTGTAAATTGTGCGAGGAATAAGAGCTTCCTCCCACAAAAGAGATTCTTGGACAGAGGTGAGAAAATCTTGATTCTAGGTGGAGGGAAAGCAGCAAGTGGTAACATATGGTCACAGGTCAATTATTCTCGAAGCGGTTTTTTCAATTAGTACTTGCTAATTCGCGTAAGAATGCGTCATTCACACAATGGGCTATATTGGATTCGCGAAGGTAATTCTAATCCTAATTCTGTTGTCACAATACATAACTTGATTTAGCTTGTCCAGATGGGATTTCTTCAGCACGAAAGCTGGGTCACGTGATGTTGTCAGTGTGAGAATACGGAGGGTAAGTAATAAGTATACGTACTATATAAAGGAACAGACATCAGCTTTCATTATTATAAGGGTGATGAGTCATCTAATTCTAAGAAAATTCAAATTCATGACAATTTGAAATGCAAGAAATTAAAATCGTCATTTACATTAAAATCAAAATCATATGCCCTAATAAGTGTTGACAGGCCAAAGATGAACATTTTACTCTAAAAATAAAATCTACAGGCTCAAAATCATGACTTGTATATTGAAGTTATTAAAGTTTACCTGAACTGGGACTGTCTGCGGAACTTTCTGCACCCCTTTCAACTGCTGGGGCGGCTGCACAAGGACACCTGATCCCACGGGCGTTATCCTGGATGCATCACTAGCAGGGTTGCTAAGTGTGTTGCTAGGCGTGTTGCTGGGCGTGTTGCCTGGAGTGTTGCCAGGTGTTTTGCTAGGCGTAGTCCCATGGGTATTAGCTGGGGTGCTCGGGGTTTCCTGGTCACTGATAATGACAGTCCCCGTAGACTGATTCTCGGAGTTTACTCGGATAACAGGAGTGGTTGTGGAAGTCTGGTTCATGCTGCACTGATTGCTGGTGCTCGACTGGTTTGTTAGGGAGTTTGCCAGCGTTACCATGACCATCCCACTCGGTAATGATGTTTGGGAGTTGATCACTTCCACGGCATTTTCTAATGGCGGAGCTTGATCTCTGAAAATAGGAATCATTTTTGAATCACCTATGAAAATTTCTAGATTTTTACGTTATCAGCTCCTGACCTCATCTCATTGATCTTGAACATATTTGGCAAAAAAATTGCAAATCCTCCAAATTTGAAATAGTTGCGCAACGATATAATATTCTATCGTGAAATTGTCTATCTATAAGTCAAATTTTACCTGATCGAGACATTGACAGTTGCTGTATCATTCTGCATCGATGGGGATGTCATTTTCACAGCCATTGGAGACGGAAGAAGAAGTTTCGTGGCAGGTCCTTTCTTCCTTCCTTTCGAGCCCGTTGCTTTGGGAGCTCTGGCAGGTTTTGGCATGGTAGGAGACACCATCTCTTGGCAGGAGGAAGGGTTGGTGGGGTTAGCAATTGATATGTTCGGTGGCACACTGATAGGAATCCCTTGCATACTCCTCCTATACCCCAGACTCGATCTCCTTTGGAGCTGCTGAGCGATCTGGATCTTCTGCTGTCGTATCTGTTCCTGCCGGTGTTTCAGAGCCATCTGCTGGTGAGCTGCCTGCACTGCAGTAGGAACCTGGTGAGGTCCGGGCATGGTGTACGGGTTGGCAGGCATGGCATGGGGGTTGTTAGTGGGGGATACGTGTTGCTGAGGGTAGATGGGCAGGAACCGGACTCCATTGCTGGGGTTTCCAGGGGCACTAGCTGGCATGGAAGAGGGCATCTGGTTTTGGGGAGGACGAAACTGTGTCCCTCCTCCCCCGCTCATATCCATGGGAAAGTTGGGGTGCTGCAGGACATTGGTCTGTTGCACCTGCTTCTGCTGTTGCTGTTGTTGTTGCTGTTGCTGTTGAAACTGATGTCGTATAATCATTTGTTGCTGCTGTTGCTGTTGATGTTGCTGGTGTTGCTGCTGCAACTGTTCCTGTCCACCAGACTGTTGCAGCTGTTTCTGTAGGATGTGGATGTTGGAATGGCCGGGAGGAGGGGGTGGTTGAGGGTGTCTCGGTTGTCCTTGGAGGGTTCCATTAAGGTTATTGGTAGATGGCATCATGTTGGTTGGGTTTATTACTGAAGGTGCGACCAGGGGTGCAGCCATTTGCTGTGTGGACTGCTGTTGTTGTTGTTGCTGCTGTTGTTGCTGCTGGCTCTGGTTCTGTTGCTCCATGAGAAGCATTTGAAGTTTGGACTTGGTTTGCAACAGCTCTAACTGCAGTTTCTTGTCGTTCATTTCCATAAACTGTGGGTGCTGTTGAAGTCGACTTGGATCTTCTGCCATCTGAAAATAAATAACTCTGAGCTAGATGTACTTGTAGGCAGTGGCCTATTTCTCTATTTTATTTTACGAGCTAGAAGTGTAACACAGCACCGTTCTTAGATTGTGAATGTTATTGTTATGACTAGCGTTAGATTCTTGGCCGTTTGTTTAACGTAAGATTTCAGTCTGTGCTATGGGGTCAAAGGCTTTGTAAAGATTTTCCTATTCTCATGAGGCAGCCTCTTGAAGAAGATTTACTATGATGCTTGTTTCCCTTGGTCTATTCTCAATGTGAAGTGGTAACTATGATGTCTCTCCTCCTTCACCCTTACCTCTGATCCTGACCCCCTTCCCCTGTACCAACACGGCTGGATTGCGTGTTGTGTACAAACATATAAGATACTTTTCCGGATTTGAATACGTAGAATCAATAATATTTGAAAATTTAAACTGAAAACATGTATCGAAATGACGAGGTCGCGAAATATGACACACCAATGAATCAGAACTTGATCATAGATTGACTCATCACAATAAGTAAAGTTAGAAATTTGGCATCTTATACGCAACTGAGCGTATTGTTGAAAAGCCGCAATAGTATAATTGCTTCCTGCCCATTGTTCAGTACTGAGCAATCTACAGATTATTTCTCTTACCGGTTGTCTGAAACTGTTCTGCAGGGTATTAGGGAAGCTGGTCCTCTGAAGGAAGGCTGAACCCACTGGTCCTCCCACCACTCCTGTCCCTGCACTTGCAAGCTGCTGTTGCTGTTGCTGTTGCTGTTGCTGTTGCTGTTGTTGCTGTTGCTGTTGCTGATGTTGTTGTTGCTGTTGTTGCTGGTCTTGCAGGGAGCCGGGGGCCATGTTACCAGCCATCATATTTCCAGGATTCTGGTTCAAGATGTTGTTAAGTTGTTGGATCTGATGGGACAGCTGTTGCTTCAGCTCCATCACTTGAGATAGGTTGTCCATTTGCATCTGTGGAGGTGTGGAGATACGGGTTAATCTTCTGAAAGACAATGAGTAAAAATATAGATTCGTTGATAATTATGAATATCATCTTCTTGTGTCATAGAAGGAAAACCAAATGGAACAGAGCAGTTCTATTCAAAGAAATACATATTCTAACACGTTGCATTCTGACTGAATTCACAAACCCAGGATGAGAATATACCAAATCAAGCTAGATTCACTATGTAGCTCATAATTCAGCCATGAAAGGACACCAAAGAGAATAAATATTCTATTTCTTAAAAAGAAAATTGTCGAAAAGAAAATATACAAAAATCAAAATAAACAAAACACCTAGAAAAAATCGAAAATAGAATTTGCTGCGTACAATGCACTTATAACGAAACCGTATATAATAGGTTTATACTAGACAGTTTAAATTCTTTACGACTAAGTTTAGGGACTGATATCTCACTTCATTTGATCAACCAGCTGCAAAAGACGCTTGACAATGTAGAAATAGAGCACATGAGAGATTGTAGAGTCTCATAGAACACACAAAAGGTGGTCTATATACATGTCATGAACTGAAGACTTATAGAAGTTGAATTTCTCAGAAAGCCACATCGGATCTGCTAAGACTATGATGGTCGATCTTAACTTCAGAATGAGAAATTATCAATATCGAGTTGCTAATTCAACGAAATTGGTTCATTTTAGGGGTATCGATATCACGAGGCGCAACAAGAACGTTCATCCATCACAATGCTCTTGAGGTTCCAAGAACAGCATAAATCATTATTAATTGTTAATCAGGGCTTTTGATCGGCGAAAAGTGTCAAAAAGTGCCCTTCGCGTTATCTGAAAGATTTCAACTATTTCCTAGCAAAGTTTCATTTGTTATTTTCAGTCAAATCCATTATTATACCCGGACCGCAATAGGTTAAGTGTTGTTATTGAACGAGCAAAAATCTGTGAGGTCTTATGCCCCATAGACCAACATAACCAATATCAATAACGTTGGAAATGATTATTTTAGAGTTACACCGTAAGGTTACAATCTCACAAAACAAAGACAGTAACGCTAGTGATAAATATTGATAAAAACAATGAAAACCACGAAACAATTGCCCTCCCCATAGAAATAAGAAATGGAGCCATATAATTCCTAAAGAAATTCTATGCTTGGGGTATAGTTTTGTTTTCCGGATTTGAATACGTTTGTTTCAAATCTCCAGACCTCATTGAATGTGCCTTAAGCATTGTTGGTGGGTAACTTGGAAACAATAATCTCATTGTTTTCAGAATAAACAGCGAGAACTTTAGAGCCACATGAATTACCAACAGCATATAACAACAATTCGCATAAATGAAAATTTTCCTTAGCAAATTACGCTTTCTATTTCGCACTAACAACAGCTATATATAACCTGTTTAGTCCTTTTTTACAATTAATTAATTACGGGAGCCCTTCCTATAATTAACAAATACGGGCCATATTGTTCGTCACAAGTTCCAATTATAATACCACACCGTACAACGATAAACGTATTCGAGAAAAACTAACAACAACCACACACAAGTACAAACAATATATGCTATAATATTTTGCACTAATTTATGCTCGTTCCAACAGCTGCTGGTTAATATATATATTATTGCTTAAGGCAAAGGACTGAGGAGATGACGTCATCATCACAGCACAAAGTGGGGTGTTGATGACGGTGAACCGCCCACTTTTCGTGAGTGAGTACTACATTGTGTATTCATAACACCACATGAATCTATTCAATAATATATATATTCATATATATGTTATAGAAATATGCTATGTGATTGAACGCTCCGAACGATGTCTACACCGTCTTGCTTTTTGCCCCTAAAAGGATTGATGAGAAGAATTATTATCGCATCTAACTCATCGCTAGGGGTTCGGAATAAAGTATAACTTCGTCATAACTCATAAACATGGGTGATTCAAACCCGACATCGTTACCATTTCGCGGACCATATCAACCGCCTGTATTTCTCGCCCGAATATTGATATTTGACTAGTTCAAGAATGCTTAGGATGTGTTCCTTCAAGATTTATGCAATTATAGTACAGAGCGCATTAATTATCACAAATTATTTCAAGTAATAAGTCCCATAACTCATAACATGTTCGATTCAACTCAGATTATGTCCAGCAATAACGTCCATAACTCATAACATGTTCGATTCAAATCAAATATTTCAAGTGATAACTGCCATAATTCATAACATGTTCGATTTAACTCACTACTCAAATTATTTCAAGTAATAACTCCCATAACTCATAACATGTTCGATTCAACTCAGATTATGTCCAACAATAACGTCCATAACTCATAACATGTTTGATTCAACTCAGATTATTTCAAGGGATAACTCCCATAACTCATATTTGATTCGATTCAGATAATGTCCACTGATAACCCCCATCGCATATGTTTGGCGAGGGTTCGATAAGCGTAAGTACATATCTATAATATAATGCGTCTTTATCCTATTTACATTATCTAAGATAGATAATACTTTTCTTGGATTACGGATAATTATCCCATATATGTCATAATGAGATAAGCAATTTTATTGAACCTTCTGTCTTTCTATCTTTAATGGGAGCATGCGAAAGTATTAATAATATGAATCATGTAAGAAGCATCACATGACAGGGCGACAATATCTGTTTAAAGAACCCTCTGACGTTTTCATGCGGGTCAGACACTTGCCTGATCGGGTCCATATTGGTTTAGACCCTCGCCCTACGGGCTCGGGCCAAAACCGGATACATCCCTCGGGCTAACGCCCTCTGGAAGTATCCCAAAATGGACCCGATAGGCGCGTGTCAATGTATTTCATAGATAGTAACTCGCCTAGTCAGCGAGCTACTGAATAAACGGAAATTGCCGCCAATATCGTTGAAACCCTTGATATAAAATGGGACAACCAAAATCCGCCGAGAATCATAATGATTGATACCTTCTAACTTTTCGAGCTGAGCAACCGCCTCGACTTTGTTTCGGAGGCATCTGGATAGCTCCTAAAGTCAGAAGGTAAGTTTGGCTCCCCTAAATACTCTTATAACTTCTGAGAACCACCCACATGAAATAAGACTTGAAATGTAGACCTTAAACGCGTACGTGCGTGGCATTTTATGCAATATGCTATTATGATTGGTAACTATGTGTAAAATATGATAAAATTGCTAAGTTGGTAGTCTGTCTACATGGTTTGCCATGTGGTTTGCACATTCGGATGTATTAGATCTTTGGAAGAGGAGTCAGCGGGCCTAACAACCGTTTCATACCACATACCTATTGTGAAGCAGGGGCGTTTAACCAAGCGAAGGCAACACAGGCGGCTGCCTTCCCCTTTTTGGACAGAAAATATGAAAATTTTATTAATTTTGATTAAATGATAGCTTTGAGCCAAGCAAAATAAATCATCAAACAGGTTTTGAATGTATCTCGCCGCCTCCTTTTCAAAATCTAGCAACACCCTTGTTGTAAAATAATATTGGTGTGAAATGTTATCAATTTTACGGGAAATTTGAAATATTTCAATATTTCAACTAAAAGACTATTATGGTGGGGAGGATAGCACAATTAATGCTTTAATGGGTCGATGTGCGAGTGAAGCACTGATTTGGAAGGGGACACTTAGTAATGAAAAATATGGAAACAGAAAACTAAAAACAGAAAACTAACAAGAATTGCGCCTGCCGCCACGATTCTTGTTTGTCCATTGTTCCCGTATGCAGGCGCTTAATTTCCCTCCCCCCGATGCTTGATGTCTTGTAACTCAACATTTTGGAAATTCTAGTCTTAACGACCTGGGCAACATGCTTATTTGATGTTTGAGTATCGTGCCATCGTGTATTTCGAAATCTAATTGCTGAATTAAACTTATTATTGAAAATTTTCTGTGACCTGATTTAAAACCTTTCTGATGAACTGATTGGGCTGTACAGGATCATTTTTTGCTACCAGAAAACTGAAGATAAGCTAAGAAAATAAAAATTTGAAATTTGACTATAGTGCCATAGTGGGACTTGAACCCGTGACATCTAGCGTGCCAGCACTTCTTAGTCTGACGCGCTTACCGGTTGCGCTACAAAGTCGTGAAATGACACGTTAATTATGTGTAACAATATGTGTAAAATTTCAGTTTTTTATTGTGATATTGATTCAATTTTCCACATCATTTCTCAAAGAATAGTCAAATTTGGCAAGCATCCTTCACATTTACTCGGTCAATATCTTTTTTGGCGAAAAGAATCGTGTTTTTTGTGTTTGAAATAGTCGAAATGAAAATCAATTTCCAGGACATTAGATTTGGTCGATATGAAAACTTTAGTGACTGGGAATGTGGCACGGATGGGCCTGGTCAACGTATGAGATTAAAATTTTTGACAACCGAAAGCTTCATGAATTAGGAAAATCGTGATTTTGAAGATTTGTGTGAAAAGGGGACGGAGGGACGGACGGACGGAGGGACATTTTCGCGACTGATATTATAAAGGAGTAATCCGGGCACTTTCCAGAAATTACAGTAGTTGTATTGCAAACCTCGACCTGATATACACATATCCTATTTCTCACCTTCCCAAACCACGATCTCTGCCAACCCTCTCATTTGCCTTTTTGTATACACAAAAATGCCAATGGGGAGGGAAAAAATAAAGAAGTGAGCATTGAGCAATGAGCATCGTGGGATCATATACGGTAAATACACACTTGGGTGTGTAATTACCACATTAATTCCACGAGCTTGCGAGTGGAATTCATGCAATAAATGCACGAGCTTGCGAGTGCATTTATTGGAGTAATTGCACGAGCTTGCGAGTGCAATTACGATGGTAATTTACACACCCACGTGTGTATTTACTGTATTATTACCCTGCCATGTATGCAGCATGAAGGGATGAATTTGTAAAAGGGATGAATTTGTAAAAGTCAACATCACATCATCATCAGGGTCAATTCAGCGAATACTCAAACTCTCAAAAGACCAAAATATGATAGAACCAGCGCCCAGCATTGATGCATACTGTTAGTGTATGACGTAGTGTATGTACTTTACAAAGAGTTTGTTATGATCTTTCATCGCCATGAAAACATGAATCATGAAAGT
>WFMF01000783.1:0-46206 GCA_011033025.1 Beroe forskalii | reverse complement strand
GTAGGGTATGTACAGTAGGGTACAGTAGGGTATGTACAGTAGGGTATGTACAGTAGGGTATGTACAGTAGGGTACAGTAGGGTATGTACAGTAGGGTATGTACAGTAGGGTATGTACAGTAGGGTATGTACAGTAGGGTATGTACAGTAGGGTATGTACAGTAGGGTATGTACAGTAGGGTACAGTAGGGTATGTACAGTAGGGTATGTACAGTAGGGTATGTACAGTAGGGTATGTACAGTAGGGTATGTACAGTAGGGTATGTACAGTAGGGTACAGTAGGGTATGTACAGTAGGGTATGTACAGTAGGGTACAGTAGGGTATGTACAGTAGGGTATGTACAGTAGGGTATGTACAGTAGGGTATGTACAGTAGGGTATGTACAGTAGGGTATGTACAGTAGGGTACAGTAGGGTATGTACAGTAGGGTATGTACAGTAGGGTATGTACAGTAGGGTATGTACAGTAGGGTATGTACAGTAGGGTACAGTAGGGTATGTACAGTAGGGTATGTACAGTAGGGGTATTACAGTAGGGTATGTACAGTATGTACAGTAGGGTATGTACAGTAGGGTATGTACAGTAGGGTATGTACAGTAGGGTATGTACAGTAGGGTATGTACAGTAGGGTATGTACAGTAGGGTATGTACAGTAGGGTATGTACAGTAGGGTATGTACAGTAGGGTATGTACAGTAGGGTATGTACAGTAGGGTACAGTAGGGTATGTACAGTAGGGTATGTACAGTAGGGTATGTACAGTAGGGTATGTACAGTAGGGTATGTACAGTAGGGTACAGTAGGGTATGTACAGTAGGGTATGTACAGTAGGGTGCTAAATTTTTCCTGTTTTCGAAAATTTGTAAAAATGCAATTGTACAAATGCTCGCAACTTTTTAATGACTTCACCGATACCATTTCCACCAGGATTATTCAGTTGGCTATGTCACCTGCTCTCTATACCGACCATATTCGGTCAGATCGTGGCTGGCGTGGTGGTGGGACCAACCTGTTTCAACCTCGTTCTGGTTCGTAGTTAACACGCAGACACCCATTAATTCCTGTTTAATTCCTGTATAATGTGTGCAAAAGGATAGATCGATATAAACTACGTAAATTTCGACAGAAATTCTATGAATCGCGCGCACTGTGAAATGTGCGTTTTAATCAATCCCTTCATCGATAATTCGACCAAATTCAATGCATGTGCACACATATCTGCATTGGTAATTCTCTCAGGATCCTGTGCAGATGGAGACAATCGGAGAGATTGGGGTGTTTCTGATTCTCTTCGCATGCGGCCTCGAGTTCTCCCCCTTCTCTTTCGCAAAGGTAAAGCGTGAAGAGTACAGGGGGGGGGAGCAACCCCCTAACTTTTGAAGGGAGGTTTAAATTTAGGGGGGATGGGGATTTGAAGCGCTTTAATTCTGGGTGCCAGAATATCCTTTACTGTAAATATCATTCTCATTCGCAAAGGTGAAGAGTAAAACTTGGTGTACAGTCTGCTGTATCTTCGTTATGTTTGGATGCTTCAAATTTTCACAGACGCTATCTTTTGCCCTAACCTGTCTTCATACAAATTTCAAATTTTGGTATCGATTGAAGGCTTTTACAAATGGTTTGATCAGTGATTCATTGGTACATGATTGTACAAAAGTACAAAGTACACGGTAATTTTGTAATGAAATATTGGTTGCTGTTAGCAAAAAATGCACAAGACCAGTGTCTCAATTCTCAAACAGCAACCAGTATCCCATTACCAAATACTCAAATAGCCTGTTGTCAATAACTGACCGGTGGGCGGTGTACAACTTGAATGTTTGTGAAACAAACATTCTATATGCAGCAAAACATAATATGTAGGTAGCCATAATCATGACTTGTTACATTGTGAAATCGTCTCTTCGTCCTGATGAACACTAAACTGTATTCTAGAATTCTATCACCTACGTATTGCCATCAGAATTAGCGTTTTTAAGTTGTTTGGCTAATATTGAACTACCCCTCCCTTCCTAAAATAGGGGTTTAGGATCTCCCTCTAATCAATTTAATCTATTTGTTACTAAAACCAAAAACCAACCAATTAAATATTAAATAATAATAAGTATATAAGCCCCTCTTCTTTCTCAGGTGTGGAGGATATCAGTGTGTGGATCGCTCAGTATAATCACGCTCATCACACTGGTGTGTGTTGTGTGTGGCAGCATCCTCACCATATCCGTTTATCAGGTACTCCTTTGCAAAGTTATTATTCTTTTGCAGAGTTATTATTCCTTTGCAAAGTTATGATCGCTTTGCAGAGTTATCATTACTTTGCAAAGTTATTAATATCACGTGTGATTTGGTCTCACATGTCCTAATAAAAATTCCTTTGTAAAGGTATCATCAGGTCTGCCTGATTAGATCCGTTCTTTAAGCGAATACGCCTTAGGTCAAGACTGCTGGAATTTGTTGCAGTCGTAAATTTAATTCCTCAGTTGGCGCTCCATGAAAGTGGAATCCATATATATAGTGTTTTTTGTCAAATTTAGGGATTCTACCCTACTTCTCTCCCCCAGAGTGTGTTTGTGGCACTTTGCCTCTCCTTCAGTTCCACTGCTCTCATCATCACTTGACATCACTCTTTTGCAAAGTTATTATTCCTTTGCAAAGTTATTATCACGTGACATCATTCCGTTGCAAAGCTATTATCAGGTGCAGTGTCTCACGTGACATTATATGGGTATTGGTAACACGCTCCAACTCCCCCAGAGTGTGTTTGTGGCGCTGTGCCTCTCCTTCAGTTCCACTGCTCTCATCATCAAGTTCCTGAAGGACGATCACGACGTTCTTTTTGCAAAGTTGCAATGCTATTTATTTTAATTGTGCAAATTGATAAGACATAAAACTATATCACGTGACATCGGTTCCGTTCCCAATGCTATTTAAAGGGTGCAGTATTCTACGTGACATTATACATTGATTATCAGGAAAGTGTCCAAGAAATTAATAAATAATTGTTTACCTGAATAAATAATTGTTTATCTGAAACCCCTGTTTAGATCCGTTCATCCAGGGGCTCTAATGCTGGATATGTTGGTGCTAATTTAGCAGTTAGAGGGGGGGGGGCGCCTTCTTAGGCCCCGGGTGGATACATAGAAAATCCCAAAAGCACCCTAGAAAGTTGGGCCTGCATCCTTGTGATAAATGATCAAAAACCGAAATGGAATAAATGTTGGTGCTACAAGACCTCAGTTCGTGGGATGTTCCCCTTCTACTAAGGTATCCCAATGAAACCCTGTTGTTCCGTTCATCCTCCCAATTCTAACAGTTGGACATCATTTCTTTCAGTTGCAAAGCTATTATCGCGGTGGGGATACAGTGTCGACCACCATTTGACACCCATTTGTAAGAACGTAAATTTTCAATTAATTTTCAACTGCCAAGAATATGATTTTGTTTTCCTGATAGGAGATGCTTGTTTGGTGCCATCAAGACCTTGAAGTCTCTCTGGTCTGGAGTTCCCACTAGAAAAGCCCAGGACATCATCACAGAACCTAAAGGAGTTTATGCAAAAAATTTAGCATTATTCGTGACGTCAAAAATTCGCATTTTGATCCTTCCAATTGAGGAACAGTGATTTATGGGGGCTATAGGAAATGGAAAATCTATGGATCTTGAATTTTTGAAAAACAAACACGCCGTTCTTTCAAACGCAACAATATGCACATACAACTATAGGAATAACATGCATAGGTAATCTGCTGCTAAATTGGTTCAGCTTCCTCTTTTTCCCGTTTACATTCGTTTCTCTTGATATTTTCTTATCCAAATAAGACATACATTATTCACGTGCTCTTACGAAATTATATATAAGATTGTGTTGTTCAAACTTTTCTTCTCTAAATTAACTTGTTATTTCAGAGTCCAGGGTGGGAGAGCGGTGGCAGATTCCTAATCGTTTTCCTTCTCACTGCGTTCCTTATGGGAGGCCTATTCACGCTTTTCAAGAAAATATCTATCAAGAAACTGGTCTCGATGGCTAAGTTCTTCAACCGTCCAACAAATCCAGAGGTGACGCCATATTTTCATTTTCACTTGTTAGAGAACTTGTTATTTTTATTCCTTGATTTTTTAATCAAACCCTACTTGCACCAAACCAATAAATTTGTCGCGAAATTTGTGCTACAGTACGATTTAGTCAATGTATCCGGCATAAGCGGTAAGATGAGAGCAGAATTTAGCTCCCACCCAGCTCCCTAATTTTGCTGTGTTCCCTTGGGCCTCCATCTCACCCCTCATCCCAGATTGAAACCCTCCTCCACCTCTCCATTTAACCATTTCACCCCTATTCCCAGATTGAAACCCTCCTCCCCCTCTCCCTCTGCTTCGCAGTAGCCCTCATCCTCTCTCAAATCGGGGTTAGTTTGGAGGTCGGGTGCTTCTTGTCGGGGGTGCTGCTCAAGTCTCTCAACCGGGGTGCGCATACGATGAAGATGGTCGAACCAGGTAAGCCATTAATGGCTTAATTAAACCCATGTGTGCGCATATTGCATAATGTATCTATGCGCGAGTTACGCATATGTGTAGTGTGCACATGGTCGAACTAGGCCGTAAGCGATATACCGCTTTGTGCAAATCATTCTCTTGATCAATATGTTGATATCATTATCATTTTGAGTTGAATAGTTCGCCTCATCAATTTATCCTCACGCACTGTCAGTACGTGATATTCCCCCCAGGAAAGCGATATCGCAAATCATTCTCTTGATCAATATGTTGAACTTGATATCATATCATCATTTTGAGTTGAATATTTCACCCGATCTATTAATCCTCACGCATTGTCAGTGCGTGATATTCCCCTCAGTGCGTGACATTCCCCTCAGTGCGTGATATTCACCTCAGTGCGTGATATTACGTGATATTTCCCTTAGTGCGTGATATAACGTGATATTCCCCTCGCCCCCCAGTGCGTGATATATTCGGCGTGATATTCTTCACGATGATTGGACTCCACGTCTACCCTTCCTTCGTCTGGAGTCAGAAGTACCTCATTGTGGTGCTGACCAGCCTCGTCGTCTTCATTAAGGTAGGTGACGTCTTCATTAAGGTAGGTTGCGATTCGAATTAGGGAAGGAAGCTATTTTAAGGAGAAAGGTCAAATTATACCTAGTACTATAAGGTCATTAATATTATAAGGTCATTATTTGCTATAAATGGGTACATCGTATTCATTGAGGTGGGTGAAAGCAAGAGAGCGGGGGCAGTTCGAACTGCACTTTGCGTTTTGGGTAGTTATCATGTCCATCATCCCTTTCAATAACTTTTTGTGAGGAGGGAAAATAGAAAAATCTTATTAATTTCAAAAGGATTGACAAACAACATTTTATTTAAACAAAATTAATAATTCAAGTATTTTCTAAAACGAAAAAGTAAAATCAAGCATATTCATTAGTCAATGTTTGTGTTTTCTAAAACGAAAAAGTAAAATCAAGCATAGTCAATGTTCTAAAGTTCTATAAAGTCAAGATTTCCTAGAGCAAATAGGACAAGAAATCATCAAGCAGATCAATGTTCTTTGTGAAGGGAATAAGTCGCATATGATGACGATTATACCCGTAACTAGCCTCCGACTTCGAGAAAAGGTCGACACTGAAGAACAAATCACATGTTGTGCATTTGTAATTCTTGAAGGCATGAATTTTCTTGGTGAAGGGGCCCTCCAGGACCACTCTCTGGCCGTCCTTCAGCTCCAGGTAGGTGGTGTCTATAATGGGGCCGTTATCCACCTGACGGGTTACTTCGAATACTACCCCCGGGACACTCCCTGTCTGCGCTAGAAATAGGAATATAAGTAGAAATGTAATACAGTCTGATAGGCGGGTAGGATGACGTCATTATCACATCATGATGTAGTGAGTTGATGACGTTGAACCGCCTATTTCTCGTGCGCGGCGTTTAATAACAAGATCACTGTATTGTCAGACCAAGGTTAACCTATAATGGAGAAGCCGAAAAACATCTTAAAATTCTAATTTTATGAATGTAGAAGCCGAAAATCGTAGCTGAGAACGTTAGTCGAGTATGGATGCAAGATAAATTCAGATGAAAGTGAGGCTCTAGAAGAGACATTGTCACAAGTGGCAGTTTGAACTCTAGGTTTGTGTGCGCGGCGTAAGTTTGCGCGGCGTACAGACATGTTATTCATAATCATATGTCTTTACGCCGCGTAAACTTACGCCGCGCACACAAACCTGCAGTTCAACCTGTCACTGTTACTGAGGTGTCGCCACCTCGAGAAATGAGAATCACTCTGAAATTTCCGATCGCGTGGCGCCATACACGTACGTGAATATACTGTTAAATCACTTCACGCACGTAAAAATGTCAGTTTTGTGGAAATTTCAGACACCGATCTCAGATGTGGCGACACCTCTGTAGCGAACCTTTGAACTGGCTGAAGTATTGCTCCTTATCCAGTCGGCGGTTGCGGTAGGCGGACATCTGGGAGCAGCAGGGGAAGGTTAGGGTGTTTTGCGGAGGAGGTACCTTATCCACCTCAATTACAGGGAGATTCTCCTTGTAGGCAGCTAAAACACCCCCACACTTAGACTTAAACTCAGAGTAGTCACCCGGGAGTTTCTCCACAGGTAATCCTTCCATTACAGTGTTGTTTTCAAAGTTAACAACAACCGAGCAGAAATCCTGGGAGCGATCCTTTTGCATCGTTAACAGTGCGACATTTGCAGTAGATATGCCTTTTTTAGTAAAAAGGTTGCGGATCTTTTCCACTTTGTCGGACATGGGAGCTGTGCACTGCCGGAGGCGAGCATAACGCAATAACGCATATATGTTCGCAGATTGCTCGGTAGACATAGGGCTTGATCATGACGAGCATTCGAGCAAATTTGCTGTTCGCGCGATAACTTTCGATATAAATTCTATCGAAAGAACAGCAGAATTGTTCGACTGCATCAAGCCCTCCATCAGTCGAGCGATCTGCACGTATAACAGGTAATGAGAGGTCCAGGTCTATATGATTTCTAATTAGATGGACGTCTTAATTTTTCCATATTTCAACTAATTAAGCCAATTACAGTAGGCCACATTAAAGGGCACTGGTAACCAGTATGGCGTACGCTTATTACAACAAGGGGCGTATACAAACCCCTTCTAGAAGGCACTGTGGAGTATACAACGAACAGAATTCAAACAAGACGTCAAGATAAAAGAAAAAATATTACATTCACCTACCACTCATACTTTCATACCGAAAACACGAATAAGGTTTATCAGTACATGGTTCAACAGCATCAACTTACAACATACCTTGATTTCCTACAATAAGGTACTAGGTAGTGATTTGGTTACCCCGAATTTTTTCATCGCCAATTTATCCTGTGGAAATATCACACCTTTTAAATAAGACCTGTTCTAGACAGGAGCTGCAAGGAGCTATTGCTCGAACAATTGTTCGGGCAAGCCAAGCGTTACTTTTTAGACAGGATGACCCTTCACGCTTACCCCAGCAATCGTTGGATTCGTTACAGTCAATGAAGTGAGTTGATGACGTCATTATCATAGCTCAATGTAGTGAGTTGATGACGTCATTATCATAGCTCAATGTAGTGAGTTGATGACGTCATTATCATAGCTCAATGAAGTGAGTTGATGACGTTGAGCATTCCTCCATCGGTGGAAGACAGTTACCTGACCTCTTGCAGATCCCTTCCTGCAACCCCCTCATATTATCTGAGTCAATAAAGGCTACAAGGCCATTGTTTCTCTAATCTCGGGTGTATGGGCCTTTGTTTACATTGGGAGACTAGCCAGATCCCTCTCGCTGAGTTTCGTGAATTTTAAAATTTCTAGTTCTACCGCACAAAAATTTATATTTTCTTGAGTGTTTAAATTGTGTGGCATTTTCATTAAAAATTAAGATTATTTGGAATCTATTTTCCTCGATTATCAGCTATGATTTGTTTTTAGCAGGATTCCTAACGCACATCAATCAAAGGAAGTGTAGTGATATTACAGTGAAGCCCTTAGTGGTACCCCTGTGGGGGTTTGCAAAAAAAACCGGACATTATTTTTAGGGACTGTAATATTTCAGTCAGAATATTTTGAATTTTTCAAAATGAGGTCGATATTCAAATGAGATTAACATATGCTAGCCGGCTGCAATCTACATAGACCGAAATAATGGTATGGGGTGATAATACAACAACTAAAAAACTCGATTTCGTATGTGATTACTGATTAAACTGTGAACAAAGGAATATAAAGAATTGGTACGTGGTTCATAATTAATCCGCGTATTTCATGTCAAAACCAATCAAATATTTCTTACGCTGAGTGACAAAACCATGTCTGTTCGTGAAACATTTTTCCGATAAAGAAAATAATCCTAAAGGGCCATTGAATAATGAAATTTCTGTAATAGAAAAGTTTCTATTTTCGCCATATGGCTGGACTTAATCTGTGAACTATAAGTATGATATGCGGGTATAGGTGTCTTTATAATTAGATCACAAAATGAATCTGATGAAAGTGTTCAGTGTCATTCAGTCCCCTTCATCAGTTGTTCTGAATTTCGAGACTGGTCTTGCGTGTTTGCATCAAAATTCGAATCCTAACTTTTAAAATATACTTTAAAATATACTTTAAAAAATATAATTTTAAATATACTTGTAAAATCAGTTGAAAATTTACGGTTCCATGCACCACTGGGACGTGAGGCCCGGCCAACTAACTTATATGATGACGTCCTAGCTGGCTGATTATAATTATTTGTTATGCGACTATGCCGGCCACAAATAATAGTTATAGTACTTTGCGGTTAACCTGCGACGTTAGTTGAACGTTTTGAAGCCCACTGCATCTCTTATAGACGATCATAACCCATATAATGACTGCGCACAATAATGGGCCATACATCATGACCCATGTCTGATCGAGCCCATGCATGACCCATGTCTGATCGAGCCCATGATGACCCATGTCTGATCGAGCCCATGATGGGCGATGGCCCATGTCTGATCGAGCCCATGATGACCCAAGTCTGATCGAGCCCATGATGACCCATGTCTGATCGAGCCCATGATGGGCGATGGCCCATGTCTGATCGAGCCCATGATGACCCAAGTCTGATCGAGCCCATGATGACCCATGTCTGATCGAGCCCATGATGGGCGATGGCCCATGTCTGATTGAGCTCATGATGACCCATTTCTGATCGAGCCCATGATCCCCATTTCTGATCGAGCCCGGGTCTTACCCATATTTCAATGTGTAAACGTGCATTTCACAGTGCCCACAATTTACTTTTCATAGAACTTCTGTCGAAATTTACGCGATTCTATCGATTGCATCCATGGGTAAACCTGTTGCATCCCTCGGGAGGTATCCCTAAATAGATCAATATGAATTTACCGATAAACCTATTTTGTCGTTCCGACTTCCGAGTGCCTTGAAATATTTTAATATATTATACCCCTTCCCGGCTTGTTTTATAGCGACCGTATAAGTTTGGTCATACACTATCTCCCCTGAACTTCTCCATGAATATCGCAAGACTCGACGTTTCATAAAAGTATATAGGATAATTGCCGACACAATAGGTCGAGTGATCAAAAGAATCTCAATATGGTTGAATTGCGGTACTTTGGATTGTATGGCTGCAGTCACTGCAGTCGCATATATATCCATCATTCGCTGTGATGATATAAGGCTTTTATTGCTTTTGATATACGTCTTGCTATAAGTATACAGTTGATTTCGTGTCGATGTGTTTGGAATTTTCCGAAATACTGACAAATTCTAAAGACTATTGCTATCAATCAATAAATCTACCAATTAATCGATGATGATGATAGATCGATAATTGATCTATCAACTGATTAATAGATAAACTAATTAATCGATCAATCAGTCGATTACTCAATATCAATCCACCAATCAATACGTTAATCGATCATCGGCCCAATAGTCACCAATAGATCTGAAGTATCTCATCAGAATCATTATAATTCGTCCCGTCGTTAACAGAATTATAAATTACCAAATTTGAGGGTTTCACGATGCAGCAGATCTCCAGCGGAATTCCTCAAATCTGGATCCTGATCTTCACCTACACAGTTCACGCTCAGATAAGCTGCTGGAATCATCGGAACGCAGACAATGCCATCCTTGATCTAGATCTAGAAAACATGTTGCACGGTCCAGACCAACCGATAATTATCCGTGCCAGATACATTGCACGAAGCTATCGGGGTCGAAGTGGCTTTAAGTTTTACCGAAGAAAGGACAATCTTCAGCTGCCAGATTTGGTGATTTATAACAAAGATTTCATCCCTGTTCCCGGCTCGACGATCTCCACAACGGTTGTGCGGGTTAGGAAGTCCGAAACAAGTTTTTCCTACTTCAAATACTATTTCAACGAATCAAGTTACTCTCAAGAATACGATACGATCTATCAAGTAACGTTTTCAGAGGGCCATTTCACGTTACGTATCAACAACGCCACTTATCACGTTATGTCACAAAATGGCGTACTGATGACATCAGAAAATGGTCCGTGGATCATCGAGCATGTCTCTCAAATTGGAGATTCGGTTGTGGTGAAGGAAGTTAGTGTCTGCCCGAGGGAGGGTGTTCATAGTATGATCCTTGAACCAGGATCACGCGTGATGGAATGCGTGAGCAGAAACGCGTTAGTTGCTAATAGCAACGCGTTAGTTGCTAATAGCAACGCGTTAGTTGCTAATAGCAACGCGTCATCATGTGGAACAGTGAGTAACCACCGGTCGTACTTCATAGGTGACGAAGTGGAGATAAGTTGCATGGTGACTGGAGTTCCACCCCTTACTATCTCCTGGGACCATCCAACGACCGATATCGACCATCTCACAACTAAAACGTTGTTGTATAAAACTAAAACCGTGGTGTCATCCACCTTGAAATTCCGCCTCATCCCGGTGTTAGAAGGTCGGTATACTTGTCGGGGAGGAAACAAATACGACTCCTCTCTGACTTCAACCTCAGTTATCACCATATCTGGGAATCTGCCAAGGACTTCCTACGTTCTTCCACGGAAGAATGTGGTGACTCTGGCGGGTAATTCGGTGACCTATACGTGTCATGTGGACCAATGGCCTCACGATCCGGAGGTTAATGTTTCGTGGAGATTTATTGACGGAAAACCCTTCCCGAACAAGTTTACTGTTGATAAAACCCGCGATAGTAACTCGATCACAACAGTTTTGAAGTTGAAGATACCCAACCTAACCGATGAAGATTCCGGGGTATTTTCGTGTGGTCAAGACATTGCCAGCCTCTACGTTCAAACAGAAGTAGCAGCGCCATCTGTTTGGTTTGATGAAGTAGCAGCACCAGCTGTTTGGTTTGATGAAGGAGCATCGTTGCTGCTGTTCACCTGTATATCCCGTGCCACGCCCCCTCCCTCTCAAGAACTGGCTTTAACCCGACACGAGTACGGGAGGTATGGTGAAGAGGTGGGCGTGACAGTGAGGAGTGAGGAGAGGAAGGGGGGAGTTTCTACCAAGGTATGGGTGGTAGATTCACCCCCTTCACAGCACCCATATTCTGGTAGAAACTCCTCTCTATCGAATTCCTCTCTTTTAAACTCCTCTCTATCGAACTCCTCCCTATCAAACTCCTCGTTTTCTGTAGATTCTCCTTCTTCTGCAGACTACTTTGTGCTGAGTTTCACCTGTACCGCCAGACAAGCCCTGGTGAACAGGAGTAAGAGGGCAGCTGAAACGACCGGGCTAGCCTACCTGAACAAACCACTGGAAGTAAGCTTTCTACTCACAAACCCGGACACTTCGAATGTTATTGCGGGGAACAGCTTCACTTTTTCCTGCCGAATTCAAGGAAATCCACCTCCGCGGGATCTTTCCATCGTGAAAAACAATGGCGAAATCATCCGCCATTTCGATAATCAGAATATCGCAGATAACCATGTTTTGGAAGTCACAGAAACCATTGCTAACGTTACCGGGGAAGATGATGGGGTTTACTTCTGTGCAGGTAACAGCAGCAGGGGTTATAAGGAGTCAGATCCAGTGAAAGTTAACGTTTATGAAAAAGCGTATTTTAGAGTTAGACTGAGGGCTGCAGATTCTGAGGATCAAGAAGCAGATGAATCTGAGGTAAATAAACTTGATTCTGAGGATGATGGAGGAGGAGATGACCACAGGACCTGGGTGACTGAGGGAAGTACGCTGCACATTGAATGTGTTTCTGTCAGGGGTTTCCCTTCCCCTCGCCTGAATATCTCTCACAACGGTACAACTGATCACGGGGGAGATATTTCCACAAATTCTGATGTGCCTGTTCAAGTTGATATCCGGGTCAAATTAAAACCCATCGTGGTGAAATGTCAAGGTTGGCAAGATAAATTCGGGGAGGAAGTTTACCTCGGAGAAGAATCTCTAACTCTCATTCCTCTTCAGCCACTCAATCTCGATCAAATGGCTAAACTGAGGGTAACTCTGTACTCCCTAGCCACTTTTCTGGGGCTGGTGGGTCTCATTGTCCTTCCCGTGGGTCTCGGATTCTGCTGTAGAAATCGCTGTAGAATCATTGGTAGAAGATTATCCTCGACGTTCATGAGCAGAGGTGTCACATTGGGTGAAGGGGACATGTTGTATGAGAGAGAAAATACGCGAGTTGAACTTGAAATTAACCCGGGAGGAAGCTCACAAATTACTCCAGGAATTCCAGGAGGAAGCTCACAAATTACTCCAGGAATTCCAGGAATGGTCAGGGAATCTGGGGATGGGGAAGAAACAAAGACAGAAGTAACATCTCGGGGTAGCACCCTGGCACCAGATGGCGCTGATAAGAGTACTGATAAGAGTATAAGTACTGATAAGGGAACTGATAAGAGTAATGATATAAGTACTGATAAGGCTGCTGATAAGGATTCTGATAAGGTTGCGTATCGCAATATATCTCTTGGGAGGACTCCAGATGTGAGTGTGGGAAAGAAAGGACTAATTGAGAGGTGGTCCTCTAGTTTTAGTTGGCCCCCTGATAAGACACAGTCGTGGGAAACAGTAGCGGAGGAGGAAGGTAACAGTTATCAGTGGGATTATGAGTGAAGAGGAGGGTGATTTCACCCATATTTGTGCGCATATGGATTGATCGATTAAAAACACATAGAATTACTGAACTTTTGAAGGAAATTCTATGAAAATTCAAGTGCGCGCATTGTAAAATTCGCGTCTTCATCAATCTTTGATTGCCGTGCACACGGTAACGCCCTAACTATGCGAGAGCGGAGGGATTGATCTGAAAATGAATTTTCTATTCTGTTATGAACCACTCATATAAGTGATGGGAACATTTGCTCCACTGGTATCTATTCAATGTTTTTTATTATTCTGTATTCTTTATTTTATTCTGTAAAAATGTAAATATTATTTGGTATTTGAACTTTTGAGCAACTGAAAGCTGTAATTCGTTACTTCGACCATTGTTTAAATTAAAGAGGTTACAAATTTGGGGTGGAAAGAAATGTGCTTAGAAGCAATTGAGGGGGTTTTGTCACCCAAAAACCAAGCCCTACTCTAATTTTTCGATTCTTGGTCTAGGGGTTTTTGGGTTTATACAGCCCCCAGCAATTTATCGATGCATTATCTCGTGATTATCTCAATCATTTAACATCTGAATATATTTTCAGTATCTGGTGTGCCTGCTGGTTCTCAAGCCCCTAACCTCCGAACTCCAACGATCTGTGATCAGCGCTGGACTGGCTCAGGTCTCAGAGTTTAGTTTCGTGTTGGCAAGCAGGGGCAGAAAACTACGTCTAGTCAACAGAGAGGTAGGTGGTTGAAGGGGTTAAAATTTCGGACTTTCTGTTGAATATGTTCCTACACTCCATATATGTGAACATGGAATATGGATCATTCGATTAAACTGTGTAAATTTCGAGAGAAATTCTAATTCTATGATAAGTAAATTGCGTGCATTTTAAAATACGCGTCTTTATCAATCTCTTTATCGATCGATGAACGTAAGGGTGGTTCATAATTCTATAATTCACTTTTTCCTCAAGTAATTAGAGGAACGTTCATCAAACGTGCACGCACATAACATGGGTAACCAACCACCCCTCGCCAGGTGTATTTACTGATCCTTAGCATCACTGCTGGCTCCCTCATTCTGTCGCCCATCATCTGGAAATCCTCCCTGCTCCATGCCAGGCGCAAAAAGGAGGAAGGAAACAGAATATTGTGACCTGGAATCTCAATGGTCATTGGACAGCTCGGCTGATGCGCCCTAAATGGGTGGAGTGCCACCTGAATGCTCCCCGAATGCACCCTTTCAAATCAGTATGTTATCTGCATCTAAGAATGAAGGCGCCCTTATTCTTCTTGAAGCTGACTGATTGATGGTTATCAATATTATAGCGATCGTGTGGAAATTTCAGAATGCGTTCTCAGAACTCGCAACATCTACGTAATTCATTGAGTCATTATCATTATGATTATGGCTGTTGTCTGTTGCATGAAGTTGAACTCGGTTAATGATACAGTTGTCGTTGTGATGTTATTAATGAAATTTACTGTTATTTTAGAATTAACATTTTTGCAAATTGACAAATAACAGTGAATTAGATAAACCTTTGATGCATTGAATTTTAATCCCATTGAATTTAAACTAAACTTTTAGTTTATTTGTTAGTTAATTAAAATTTATTGGATTGTTTCGAATAGTTATTTACAGTTTTTATTTCGCTAATTATGAATTTTTAATATTTCAAGTTAGTTCCTATTTTATATTCTCAGATTTTAGCTTTAATCTTGTCTCAAATCTCGTCATTTTCTTAAAATTTGAGCTGTACCCAGTTCTTTGATGGACAGATTAATTACTTAATTCAACAAGCAGTTTAATCATGTAATTTATCTTTCTTTATGCTGAAATTAAATCTCTATCTCTATACATAAATCTCTAACCCTCACTGAGCAGAAGTAAACATGTCTCGGGCTATCATCCGAAAGATAATCAACACCAGCAAGGCACCGGCAGCTATTGGGGCGTACAGTCAGGCTGTGCAGGTCGACAACACTCTCTACATTTCAGGTACCTATACACTGTATACATATTATACACTATACATTAAACAGTATACAATGTATACATTACACACTGATACATTATACAGTATACACCATGCACTGTGTACACTGTACAGTCAGGCTGTGCAGGTCGACAACACCCTTTACATCTCAGGTACCTATACACTATACGTTATACAATGTATACACTATACTACATTATACAATGTACATTATACATTATACAATGTACACTTTACACTGATACACTATACATTATACACTGATACATTATACATTATACACCATTCACTGTGTACACTGTACAGTCAGGCAGTGCAGGTTCACAACACCCTCTACATTTGCAAAAGGGTAAAAACGTGCGTTTCTTCACTAACGCCTCTCGAAAAGAGTCTTCCCCTCACAGCGCATTCCATGGAAACCTAATCTAGTAATCTGACAATCTGTATTTCCCCCTCTCAGGACAGCTGGGCCTGTGTCCGGAAAAGATGGACTTTGTAAGTGATGACGTGTCAGAACAAGCCAAACAAGCCCTAACTAACATGAGTAAGTTCGCAAGGAAATAGGTTACAGTTTTTCTTGTTTTCTTGTATTTTTAAGGTTGTTTTTTAGAAACAGGTTTTTCATGACTAGAATCTAAACTCGAACTAAAAACCAAATTAGTACCTTCTCACTTTCTGAAAGGCCCTCCCACGGCTCGGACGATATCAGCACAGCTCCCAAAATGAGTCATCCACAAATGACTTCCGCAAAATTTCGGCCGTTTCAGACCCCCCTCAGATTGTCCGCAATCTGAACCCTCCCCCGGACTTTTACAAAAATATCCCTAAAAATCACCACCAAAACTTGCCTGAAATCGCCTAAAAATCGCCACTCCTGTTTCAGAGCACATTCTAGAAGCAGCTGGCTCCAGCTTCAATAACGTCGTCAAGTGTACGGTCCTCCTCAAGGACATCAAGGACTTCGGAAAAGTGAACGATGTGAGTTTTATTTTATTTTTAGTAGCTTTTTTGAGCAGGTTCTTTATTTTCTTTTTCAAACGGTTTCGATGATCGTAGGAAACTATATTGTCGGCCGTTGACACTTGACAGACCCTCGTGAGAATTCAGCGCCGCGCGCTGATTCTCAATCTGTTTACAGTGAACTAACAGTGAACTATGATTACAGTTAACAATCAACAATTAACAATGTAGAATATCAATGATTTCAATAAATTAATTACTGATTTGGGTTCATAAAAAGAACATCACCTCGTTTGAGCAGTGCACTTGTCGAAGGCGTGAGCAGCAGGCTGCACTACTGGCCAGGTAGCGCAGTGGTTTAGGGCATCGTTCTTCCAATCGAGAGGTTGGTGGTTCGATTCCCAGCCATGCCTATCGTGCTACGGGTGAGAACTCTCACCTAAGCAGCCACACGGTTCCTTTGTCGACTGAAACGGGATGTGTGGATTACATTGGATCAAGAAAACTAAGATTTGTTTGATTTGAGGGGTCTTTAAGGGATCGTTCACATATTACGTAAGCACCTAGGAGGATGGGGGTTCCGAATGATAACGTTACATTTTATTGTACAAATAAAACTACTTTAAACTTTATTAGGAGGGGGACTGGGGGGAAATCGGCCAAAAATTGATAACTTAATATGTGAAAGATTCCTAAGAGAAATCAGAAAAATACCGGTTGTAACAGAAAAATGAGATTTGTCGCACCCTATCATCAGCAAAGGTTGTTTTTCCCTACAATTGCTGATTGCAAAGCCCGAAGGCCAAAATAACCTGATATAGTATTAGTCAGATAGACCAAAATTAACATTGAATTTGAAATTTAAAAGGTGGAAAGAGTACAACTATACAAGCATATTTGATAAATCATATTCATAACTTGATTATTCGCTGATCGTCAAAAACGTTTCATCTTGTGATTACCAGCAAACAGCAGACACATAGACTTAGCCACAGTCGAGTAATTCTATTCAATACAAATACAGTACAGTCTATCAATTCCGAGGCATAACAAATTTTGTCAGTGTCCTTATCCCTCTCAAAACTCAATAAATAACTCAAACACAGCTAGTAGAGTTATGCGTATGTGTGCACATGCATCGATCGGAAGACCCGTCGAAAAGAACGCACAAATTACAGTGCACGGGCAAGGTTTCAATTTGATTTTAATTGACGTTTTGCTGAAATTTGCGCATTCTTTCGACGGATCTTTTGATCGACGCATGTGCATACATATGGCTAATAGAAATAAATTGACAAATACGTACTAGTCCTACTCAATTGTTCCGTGATCTTCATTTGCCATCTCAGTATCTGTAGTCTCAGGACCACCAAAGTGACAACGGACCCGTGCAAAAATCATCTCTTTAAACGTATTATAGAGGTCGTCTTTGATTTCCCTAAAACTTTCCTCTAGGATTAGGATGGGATTTATTGCTGAGTTGCATGGTAGGACTATGATGCTGAAGATGGAGTACCAGCGTGAGGCATCAACCACTTCAACGAAGTGTAGCAACGCAACAAGGATGAAAGGCAGCCAGGAAACAACATCTGTAGCTATCAGGATGGACACTTTCCTCTGGATGGTTTGGTTACGCTTCGTGACCAACTTATTGGCAGGACCAGCCACTGCCGAGCTCTTGCTGACAGACAGCCACACTTTCATGTAGCTAGCTGCAATGAGCAGAACACAGATGAAGTTGAGCGAGAGAACACCACCAACGAACCATTTCTGGGGGTTGTGGCCTCTTATGAAGAAGTTAAAAAGACAGAATCCGTTAGATCCGTAAAAACCTATCTGTTTACCTTCAACTTTTCCATTAACGAACATGTCTCTGACCAGTTGATTGATTACTTTCCATGTCGACTTTATCTCCAGGATCCGTCCATAGTAAGACCTGATGATTCTCTCATGCTGAGGCTTGTCAACATTTCCAACAAAAAGGTTATTTTCATATGCCAGACTTCTTGTAAAGTAATCCTTTGCCATTGGAACCTGAGGGACAGTTGCTATAATAAGAGCACAGACAAAAACACCGACAATCCTCCCGACTAAAATAGCCTTCCCTCTTGGTGACAACTCGGCGGAAGGGCGACAGAGCACCTGAGTTCCTTTAGCCCTGATCAGACTCAGCATTGTCATAGAAAACAAGGATATCTGAGAACCAGTGGTTGAAATAACACCCAGCAAGTTACATGTTGAACTGGTTGTCCATCTGAATTGAGTGAAGCAGCTACTTCTGTTGAGATATCTATCTGCCACAGCCACAAGGAGGAGGAACACTCCTTGAAGTAGATCTCCCGTTGATATAACCATCATCAAACAGGAATTTATCACAGCCACACTTGTCTTCATACTTTTGAATTCTTTGATTGTCTTGACGATGACACAGAAATTGAGGGTTATTGCCATGCCTCCTCCTATCCAAGCTATTATAGAAATGGCTGGGTTTGTGAATATTTTAGCCTGATTGTCACATTGGCTGTTGCACTCGTCACTGTAATCCAAACAGTCAAACTTACGATTGCACTTCCTTGACAAAGGGATGAATTCCCCAGACTTGCATTTGAAATTGTTAGCACAATTGGCTTCATCAGAGGCATCCCCACAGTCGTCAATCAAGTCACAAACTCTGCTGAGTGGGATGCAGTGATTGTTCTCGCATGAAAACACGTCTTGATGGTTTGTGCCATCTGTGTTCCTGATGACTACTGTTAAATTCCCCTCATCGGTTATGGATATGGCTGTGTTGGGATAGTTGACACATGATGTAGATTTGAGTTTGTTTTTAGGACAGCTTACAGTGCTCTTACAATGACCTGTACAAGCTGAGTAAAGGTACAGTTCTCCGAATAGGCCTGAGCAGTCAACTTCCTGGACATATTTTTGGCTTGACATTATTTCTTGATTCGAATTGATTCCCAAAATATGATCGGTCGGTGTCATAATGAAAGATTCACAAGCGCCCAATATGTGTTGCAAGGTTTCGAGGCCAGGGAGGCAATGGAATATTGCCTTTATTGATCGGTATTTTTGGATAACTTTCATGTTATCTTCCAGGTTGTAGCTTTGTCTAGATGCAACACACAGCGGGGCATCACAATTGGTGTAATCCTTACACATGTTATCTAGTCCAAGGAAACTGGTACCCTCAGGGCATGCTAGCAATGTGGTATTGTCGCAGGAGACTTTCCTTCCAAAGACACGAACCTTGGCATGGCCTACCCCGCATTTTTCATGCCACTGTTCCGAATCTTCATCCGCCCCATTGACACAATCTACAATACCATCCAAAACCCAGGCCCTTGGAAAAAGGGACGGTTCTTTTTCATAAGAAAGTTTTCTGACACAGGAAACATTGACGTTTACCAGATCATTGCAGTAAAAATCACTTTCATCGACGCCACCTGAAATTGTGAAATCATAAATATGAACATAGAAAAGCAACAGCCATGTTCTGAACATTGTGGAATAGGAAGAAAGTTGGCACTTTGGCAGTGAGTATCATATCCCTTGAACAAAGAAGGAGCAAAAACTAAAAAGTGTTAAAATCGGCTTCATAATATTATCTATTAAAGCAATATATAACAATCATCGAAGGAAATAAAGACGAGTGAGCTGATAAGATTGAGAAATACCTGAGCAGTCGTCATTCTGATCACACAGCATGTGCTTGTGTATAGTACAACCAGTGTCTATCTCACTACAGACATCATCCAGAGAATCGTCACACAGCCCCAATCCTTTGCAGATGACATGCTCCGAGAGTGTGGTGGGGTACCCCTCGACATGACACTCCAAAGGGCTAATGGGAGAGTGGGAACAGTTCATCTGGTCCTTGTAATCCTCGCACACCAGAAGCAGCAAGAACCTTGTGGCTGGAACACCACATTTCATGCGGAAGCTAAGTGGCCGCATCATCTTGGAAGGCAGGAATTCGGAATCTGCACTTTTACACGATTCCCCGGCTACATTGCAGTTTTTCTCGTCCAATCCGTTCAAGCACAGTCGTCTGCCATCGCAGATGTCCTTGGGCTGGATGTATTCCACGAGCACTGGATTCCTCCTCAAACGACATATGACACCCACATCAACCCTGGTGGAACGATCGTAACAACTCGCTTCGTCAAAGCAATTTTCACAGTTACAAAACTTGTCACACACTTTAAACATTGAAACTGTTGTGAACGTCGTCCTCGTTGCCTTCGACAAAAGAGGGCTACAACTGAATTGTTCCGAGTCTGTGGCATCCAGTTGATCATCACAACGCCATTCGTCGACTGAAGTTGCACCAATTTTGTTTTGACAATCGTCAATCCCATTGCATCGGAACATCCCATTCCATTCTCCCGAATGAAAGAGGTTAAAGGGAAACGGGAGAAAGACTTGATCTGCACTCCTGCAAATGATGTCCCCGCACACGGCTTCAGAAGAGGATCCCATGGTTGTTTCTAATGTGTCACCGCACACAAAGTGACCGCACGATTGGTAAAAAGTCGGGTCATCTTCACAAACGTGCGTGAACTTCTGAGTTTGGCAACGTTCTGAGATGACTCGGTAGAAGTGCTGCGAGAAGGGACATTTGAAGTACTTCTTTCCATCCACCCAGCATTGCTCCTTGAGGAACCCCCTTAACATGACAAACTCACAATCCGTAACAACGATATTATCAAAAGACGTACGAATCGGTGTCACTTTGAATTTGTCGACGGTCGCAACTCCTAAATAGCCATTGTTGCCATTTATTCTGGTGACATTAAGCATGAAAATCAGGCAGCCCCAAGCCCTGCTATTGAGCAAAAACATACTGATACCTGTCTTTCCCTGGAAATTGCAGTTATATTGAAATTTTGGCAATAGGTATTTATTCAGGCAATATAGACTATATAACCACGCGACTAGAGAGAGACTTTTGCAATTCGCCACGCGCAGCGTGGTGAATTACAATTAGGCGCGAACGCAGTGAGTGTCTAATTGCTCATATAGTACGAACGCCAGTGAGTGCTATATGTGAAGATCAAAAGTCTCTCTCTTGGCGCGTGGTTATATAGTATACAGGGTGGGTAAAAAGTCTGGACCCCCCCTCTCCAGCCAAAACAGTAAAAGATACGGACTTGTCCTTTTGAACATAATTAGTACTATCAATTGTGAGTAGAAAAAAGTCATTTTGGATTTTCCAAATTATTTTTGTCGGATTTTATGGAGGAGCATTAAGACGACACTTTTGTGAGCTAAATTATCAGGTAAATATACAAAATTTTACAATTGATCAATGATATCTAATATTTTGTGGCTCCACCATTATTCTCTACCACTGCGTTTAGCCTTTCTCTCATTGATCTGAGTATACAAACAAAATTAAGTTGGTTGCAGACACGTTTGCTGAGTTTAACAGTGACTTGGGAGAAAATAAGCGACTGAGAGGCCCAAAAATGCAAGTTTTGTGAAATTGCTCCTTCATAAATTTTTTTGATTATTTTTTTTCTTTGACAACTTTTTTCTATTCACAATTGATAGTACTAATTATGTTCAAAAGGACAAGTCCGTATCTTTTACCGTTTTGGCTGGAGAGGGGGGGTCCAGACTTTTTACCCACCCTGTATACACGGCCGATTCAAAGTAAGTTTAATTTGGACAGATTTAGACCCTAGCAAGACACTTTTTGAATTATTTATATTAGTCTTCACATTTGTGAATTGACTTAAGTATTTTGAAGCTTTTTTGAAGAGGCAGCAATCAGCATAATAACATAGATTCCATCGAAACCTTCATTTCCATAAACCTTTGCAAAATCAATGGTACAAACAAATCGAAAAGATACAATCACGAAGTGAATATTTAAGACACACATTCTCACATTCTCTAGAATCCATTCACATTTGAATGATAATTGTACAAGTACAACATAATTGGTAATGTGTAAATCATCAGCAACATACCAATACATCGGAATGTGGACACTGAAAGTGAAGGACCGACCAAACAAAGTGTACAATATCAAAATTGAGAACAAAAGAACTAGGTACCACTCATGGTGTACATCGACATTTGCAATTGAGCAATTGCAATTACTCTCAAAATGTATAGCAGCCACATTCCATTCTATACCTTTGTTACGAGCAGACGTCACGTGACATACTTGTCTAGCATATAACGGTTTGCAAATGTACACAGTAATTACAATGTGTTGTGTTGATTGGTATTTGGTGTTCGTTTTTGTGCATGTGTACATTTGCTAAATACAGTAAACGGGTCAGGTAAAACAGGGTAAATAAAGGTAAATTAACACTATACAGGGTAAATAAACAGGGTTAATAAACAGGGTAAATAAATAGGGTAAATAAACAGTGTAAGCATGTTTAATTAAGTTTTGTAACATTCGGTAACTCAGCGTGTCAGAATCCGAATATAAATAGCTAGAGATGGACTTTCGAAAACCACTGATGGAGTTTTGAAATCTACTGATGGAGTTTTTAGAGAGAGACTTTCGCGCGTGTTTATATACAACCCCGGAACGCGAGGTAGCGCTGCTGCTAGTTGTTTGTGCGCAGTTTTGCGAAACGCAGCAATTCTGCAACAATATTGCCCCATTTCATAGGCTAAACTTCAGATAGAGTAATTTTGAAGGTGCCATTCGATAGAGCACAGCATAGGGAGTTCAGTGAAGAGATCATTTGAATACGCCTTTCATGTCAGAAGTTATGATCAATAACACCTCGCGGCAGAAAACGAGGTTTTCCAGTAGTGGCGTGTTCAACGATTCATTGTGAAGCTCAGGAACATGATATCGAAAATCTATGATCAACTAACAATGTAGAATTTTATCCTCTATCGATTCTCGAAGGTCCCAAGTCTCTATCTTCAAAAATGTGGATTTCTATAAAAGAAACCATGAGATGGTGTAAAAAAGTACATTACTGTCTACGAATGAGGTACCGCTGCTCTGTGGGTGCCGCTGCTCCATTGCGCGCGTGATTCGACAGCGCAAATCGGGTTCCCAGTGTATTTCTGTGTACTTGATCGTGCGTGTGTTTGGCCCGTTACCGATTTTGCATGGTTTCTCGCTATTCCTCTCCGGTTTAAGGAGGCCTGTTAGCCAGTTTAAATGAGAAAAATTTTTAAGGTATGAAATTTGGGGATTTTAAATAAATATCCCAATATTTTCATTCCCACAAAGTTTAAAAATGACGTCATCATACGTTAACATGCGTAATATTCCCAAAGACTCACCTCATTGCCGGCTTCACCATACCCGGCTCCACCTAACGTTCACCAATGCGCCGGGATAACCCCGATACAGGGGCTAACCCGGACCAGACTCACCTCATTGCAGGGCTTCACCTTACCAGGCTCCACCGAACCTTGGGCTTCACCAATGCCTTGGGATAACCCCGACAGGGGCTCACCCTCACCAGACTCACCCTTACCTTGGGCTTCACCATACCACGCTCCACCGAACCTCGGGCTTCACTGATGTTCTGGGCTCACCTCAAACATGGCATCACCCATACCAGGCTCCTCCCTTAGCTTGGGCTTCCTCACACTAACATAAGCTCCCGTAGTACTAACGTGGCCCCCGTACTATTTTAGGCCCCAATCTCCCAACACTATTTGAGATCTCCATACAATTACAAACTCGGCCCATACAAACTCGGGCCTCTATACAAACTCGGCTCCACCACATTCTTGGGCTCAAATTAGGCTATCATTTTTACTTTTCTGAGTTATAAGCGATACTTTTAATGGTGGTCAATTATCTCATTAGGCGGTTAAGAAACGGTATGCAAATTAAACGCATATAACGTTATTGTGGCTCTAGTTAATGATACCGTTGGAATTAAGTCGCTATCATTTTTACTTTTCGAGTTATACACGATAATTACTTTAATTGGTCAATTATCTCATTAGGCGGTTGAGAACCGGCACTCAAGATAAACGTGTAAAGCGTAATTTTGGCTCTTGTTAATGATGCCGTTAGAATAAAGTCGCTATCATTTTTACTTTTCGAGTTATACACGATAATTACTTTAATTGGCCAATTATGTCATTAGGCGGTTGAGAACCGGTACCCAAATTAAACGCATATAACGCTATTTTGGCTCTAGTTAATGATACCGTTGAATTTAAGTCCCTATCATTGTTACTTTTTGAGTTATACGCGATAATTACTTTAATTGGTCAATTATCTAATTAGGCGGTTTGGAACCGGTACGCAAATTAAACGCATATAACGTCATTTTGGCTGTAGTTAATGATACCGTTGGAATTAAGTCGCTATCATCAATACCTTCTGAGTTATAAGCGATAATTACTTTAATTGGTCAATTATCCAATTAAGAACTTGGCGAAAATATTTCTAACATGCCCTAGTGCACGCACCTCATTCTAGAGTTACATATGCCGTTTAGATTACGGTTCTATCTTTTATGGTTCTCCCGTGAAGTGTTTTCCCGTTTTGTCGTAGTAGTAGTCGTCGGAGGAGGAGGAGGAGGAGTCGTCGTACCGTCCATAACACTAAGTTTTGGCAAAACGGGATTTTTTTGATAATTTATTGTTAAAAAACGGTGCGACCGATTTTCATGAAATTTTCAGGGATTGTTCATCATACAATGGACCACAACTGTGCAAATTTTCATGTCCAACAAAGCTCGTTAACATGTCTTTAACGCGACTCGAAAATCGCGATTTTCGCAAATCATTGTATTTTTATATAGTGGGCGCTGGCAAACTCATTTTTCAAAACATGAAAATTGGTTCCGCTACGACTTCCAGCACTTCGTGCTGGTACTCCTGGCTCTTTTACTGTGTCTGGCCAGCAGTCCCGGCCCTTCGGGCCGGGACTGCTGCCCTCGGCCCTTCGGGCCGCTGGCAGCACCCCCGCCCTTTGGGCGGAGGTGGCGGGGTGCTGATCGTTCGGAGATGCCCTCGGCCCTTCGGGCCGAGGGCATCTGCCCTTCGGGCAGATGCCCTCGTCCGGAGACCCCATAACGTGGCCGCGAGCGCTTGCCAGCGCCCTGATATATATATATATATCAAAATTAAACATTAAATTTGAAGTTAAACAGGCGGAGAAATCACAAATTCACAACTATACAAGCATATCATTTGATAAATTATATTCATAACTGATCATCAACTTGAACTTCAAAAAATTTTAATCTTGTGATTACCAGCAAACAACAGACACACAGACTAAGCCACACTCACAGTCGAGTAATTTTATTTAACACAGTACAGTCTATTAATTCCAAGATATTGTAAAGTCTGTTAGTGTCCTAAGTCCTTGCCCCTCTCAAAACCCAATAAATAACTCAAACACAGCTGGTAGAGTAATTGGACTAAATTGACAAGTACGTACTAGTCCTACTCAATTGTTCCGTGATCTTCATTGGCCATCTCAGTATCTGTAGTCTCAGGACCACCAAAGTGACAACGAACCCGTGCAAAAATCATCTCTTTAAACGAGTTATAGAGGTGGTCTTTGATTTCCATAAAACTTTCCTCTAAGATTAGGACTGGATTTATTGCTGAGTTGCATGGTAGAACTATGATGCTGAAGATGGAGTACCATCTTGATGCATCAACCACTTCTACGAAGTGTAACAACGCAACGAGGATAAACGGCAGCCAGGAAACAACATCTGTAGCTATCAGGATGGACACTTTCCTCTGGATGGTTTGGTTACGCTTCATGACCATCTTATTGGCAGGACCAGCCACTGCCGTGCTCTTGCTGACAGACAGCCACACTTTCATGTAGCAAGCTGCAATGAGCAGAACACAGATGAAGTTGAGCGAGAGGACTCCGCCAACAAACCATTTCTGGGGGTTGTGGCCTCTGATGAAGAAGTTGAAAAGACAGAATCCGTTAGATCCATAAAAACCTATCTGTTTACCTTCAACTCTTCCATTGACGAACATGTCTCTGACCAGTTGATTGATTACTTTCCATGTCGACTTTATCTCCAGGATCCGTCCATAGTAAGACCTGATGATTCTCTCATGCTGAGGCTTGTCAACATTTCCAACAAAAAGGTTATTTTCATATGCCAGACTTCTTGTAAAGTAATCCTTTGCCATTGGAACCTGAGGGACAGTTGCTATAATAAGAGCACAGACAAAAACCCCAACAATCCTCCCGACTAAAATAGCCTTCCCTCTTGGTGACAACTCTGCAGATGGGCGACAGAGCACCTGAGTCCCTTTAGCCCTGATGAGACTCAGCATTGTCATAGAAAACAAGGATATCTGAGATCCAGTGGTTGAAATAACTCCCAGCAAGTTGCATGTCGAACTGGTTGTCCATCTGAATTGAGTGAAGCAACTACTTCTGTTGAGATATTTATCTGCCACAGCCACAAGGAGGAGAAACACTCCCTGAAGCAGATCTCCCGTTGATATAACCATCATCAAACAGGAATTTATCACAGCCACACTAGTTTTCATACTTTTGAATTCTTTGATTGTTTTGACGATAACACAGAAATTGAGGGTTATTGCCACGCCTCCTCCTATCCAGGCTATTATAGAAATGGCTGGGTTAGTGAATATTTTAGCCTGATTGTCACATTGACTGTTGCACTCGTCACTATAATCCAAACAGTCAAACTTGCGATTGCATTTCCTGGACAAAGGAATGAATTCCCCCGATTTGCATTTGAAATTGTTAGCACAATTGGCTTCATCAGAAGCATCCCCACAGTCGTCAATCAAGTCACAAACTCTGCAGAGTGGGATGCAGTGATTGTTCTCACATGAAAACACGTCTTGATGGTTTGTGCCATCTGTGTTCCTCATCACTACAGTTAAATTCCCCTCATCGGTTATGGATATGGCTGTGTTGGGATAGTTGACACATGATGTAGATTTGAGTTTGTTTTTAGGACAGCTGACAGTGCTCTTACAAAGACCTGTACATGCTGAGTAAAGGTACAATTCTCCGAATAGGCCGGAGCAGTCAACTTCCTGGACATATTTTTGGCTTGACATTATTTCTTGATTCGAATTGATTCCCAAAATATGATCGGTCGGTGTCATAATGAAAGATTCACAAGGGCCCAATATGTGTTGCAAGGTTTCGAGGCCAGGGAGGCAATGGAATATTGCCTTAATTGATCGGTATTTTTGGATGACTTTCATGTTATCTTCCAGATTGTAGCTTTGTCTAGAAGCAACACACAGCGGGGCATCACAATTGGTGTAATCCTTACACATGTTGTCTAATCCAAGGAAGCTGCGACCCTCAGGGCATGCTAGCAATGTGGTGTTGTCACAAGAGACTTTCCTTCCAAAGACACGGACCTGAGCATGACCTACCCCGCATTTTTCATGCCACTGTTCCGAATCTTCATCCGCCCCATTGACACAATCTACAATACCATCCAAAACCCAGGCCCTTGGAAAAAGTGATGGTTCTTTTTCATAAGAAAGTTTCCTGACACAGGAAACATTGTCCTTCACCAGATCATTGCAGTAAAAATCACTTTCATCGACGCCACCTGAAATTGTGAAATCATAAATATGAACATGGAAAAGCAACAGTCATGTTCTGAAAATTGGTGAAATAGGAAGAAAGTTGGTAGTGAGTATCATATCCCTGGGACAAAGAAGGAGCAAAAACTAAAAAGTGGTAAATTCGGCTTCATAATATTATCTATTAAAGCACTATATAAGAATCATCGAAGAAAATAAAGATGAGTGAGCTGATAAGATTGAGAAATACCTGAGCAGTCGTCATTCTGATCACACAGCATGTGCTTGTGTATAGTACAACCAGTGTCTATCTCACTGCAGACATCATCCAGAGAATCGTCACACAGCCCCAATCCCTTGCAGATGACATGCTCCGAGAGTGTGGTGGGGTACCCCTCGACATCACACTCCAAAGGGCTGATGGGAGAGTGGGAACAGTTCATCTGGTCCTTGTAATCCTCGCATACCAGTAGAAGCAAGAACCTTGTGGCAGGAACCCCACACTTCATGCGGAAGCTAAGTGGCCGCATGAAGTTGGAAGGCAGGAATTCGGAATCTGCACTTTTACACCATTCCCCGGCTACATTGCAGTTTTTCTCGTCCAATCCGTTCATGCACAGTCGTCTGCCATCACAGATGTCCTTGGGCTGGATGTATTCCACAAGTGCTGGATTCCTTCTCAAACGACATATGACACCCACATCAACCCTTGCGTTACGGTCGTAACAACTCGCTTCGTCAAAGCAGTTTTCACAGTTACAAAACTTGTCACACACTTTAAACATTGAAACTGTCGTGATCGTTGTCCTCGTTGCCTTCGACAAAAGAGGGCTACAACTGAATTGTTCCGAGTCTCCAGCATCCAGATGATCATCACAACGCCATTCGTCGACCGACGTTGCGCCAATTTTGTTTTGACAATCGTCAACCCCATTGCATCGGAACATCCCATTCCATTCTCCCGAATGAAAGAGGTTAAAGGGAAACGGGAGAAAGACTTGATCTGCACTCCTGCAAATGATGTCCCCGCAAACGGCTTCATTCGAGGATCCCATGGTTGTTTCTAATGTGTCACCGCACACGAAGTGACCGCACGATTGGTAAAAAGTGGGGTCATCTTCACAAACGTGCGTGAACTTCTGAGTTTGGCAACGTTCTGATATGACTCGGTAGAAGTGCTGTGAGAAGGGGCATTTGAAGTACTTCTTTCCATCCACCCAGCATTGTTCCTTGAGGAACCCCCTTAACATGACAAATTCACAATCCGTAACAACGATATTATCGAAAGACGAACGAATCGGTGTCACTTTAAATTTGTCGACGGTCGCAACTCCTAAATAGCCGTTGTTGCCATCTATTCTTGCGACATGTAGCATAAAAGGCAGGAAAATCAGGCACGCCCTGCTCTTGAGCAAAAACATACACATACCTGTATATCCCTGGAAATTACATTTTATACTTACAGTTGCATTGGATTTTTGGAAATAGGTATTTATTCAGAAAATATAGGATATGTAACGCATATGTGTCTTCATAGGTCGAAAACAACAGGTTGAAAAGTAGGTCAAAAAGAAGGTCGAAAGGACATGTAGAATTTTACTGTGCCCCAGTTTGGATGGTTTTCACAACAGGAACTATCTTTTCCTCATCTCTCTTGAAGATTGAAAGCATGATCTGCAATTTCCAAGCCAAGAAGGGTCTTTATTGAGCCCTTTCTACCTACCTTTTCAACCTACTTTTCGACCTACTTTTCGACCTGTTGCTTTCAACCTATGAGCACACATATCAGTATTTCTGTTCATAAATTGGCAGGACCTATCAAGCGTGAAAATCAATGTTCGTGAAGTTTTAGGTCCGTGAAACTAAAGTCCGTGATGTGTCCGATATTAGGTTGGTTGATCACTTACTGCCAAAGGTCAGATCAAAGTTTCGGTTCAAGTCACCAATCCGGCACGATTCGAATATGCCGAGCATAATGTGCTGAAAAGTGAGAGACGCAAAACATGTCAGGGGTAATATTTTTATATTATGTCGAGCGTAACAAAAATTATAACGCGCTCATCTTGCATAATGTAGTAAAAAAATTCATACTGCACGTTCAAAATATGTGGTGATCTAAGGTGTCAATTATGTAAATGAGAGATAGTCACGTAACAGTTCAAATCGAAAATTCAGCCATGCAAATATTCAAATAAATTCAACTTAGGGCACATAAATTATACTTATGATGACGTGGGATGGTCACATGGTCAGCAAAATTCTATATTTAATAACAGGTTATGCATTAGGCATCAGAGCATTTATATGTTCGAACAACATTTCTTTTGCTGCAGTTTTCATAATGAAAAACGTATTAAGTTGATGTTCAAAATCTTGAATAACAACTAGTCATGACATACGTATTTGTCGTACTTGGGAGTTGAAATTTATGCTTTACATAAATTCATTGGCAATGCGCTATAGTAAGTTTAAAGTAGTAGTTGAGAATAGTAGAAATCATCTTGGTTAACAAGAATGATGAAATGGCTATGTTTACTCACATCACTTGGAGCCACGACATCGTTGCAGAAGTAGCATCCGAGCATTGGCCTGGGAATGGGTCGAACCCCGTCTCGGATATTTGTTGCATCCGAGACATCCCTGACACCATGCTTCATCACCTTAAGTTGGTGCCAAATCCGAGCGCATTTTAATAGTGGGGCCCCTGAAAGTAAATAGTTACTGTTTTTAACAGGCAGAGAGCTGGCGCACGATTACAATTACACCGCACATGGTACAGCCACGCACGTAGGAGTTTGACGCGCCATCGTTAATCTTGTGGAGTTTTACTACCCTCACTCCTCAGAAATTTACCTCCATTCCTTGAATAGTGCTGAATTTTAGGCAGGTTCGGTACGATTGCGCGGCATGGTATATTTCGTTTTTTAGTGTACAATTACAAATGAAATATCGAATTCGAAATATGCCAAGTCGCGCAATTGTACCCACCGAACCTAGAAGCTTGCTGGACCTGCATAAATTTCAGCACTCCACTCATTCTCCCTCTTTTCAAGTATATTCCCAGTTCCTGCAAGCTCCCTTCCCAGCTCGGGCTGCCTACGAGTGTGCAAACCTGCCTAAATACGGACTGGTGGAGATTGAGGCAGTGGCTATGGTGGGAGAAATAACCGATCATTAACAACTTAATTTATCATTAAATTCAAATTAGTTTTAAATTATCATTTCTACAATTGCTTTACAATCGGTATGGTGGGACTTGGGACAATTATAATCCGATCTTGGAATTAGTTTTAAATTATCATAACCATCCATTCCTTTCAATCGCTACGATGGGAGAAATAACTCAAGGTCATAAATAGATTTGGGTTGGTTAGTTTTCAATTTAACTCTTGATTTAAAGTCAACCAGTCAACCCTTGATTTAAATTTGAAGTAATCAGTACCACTATGAAAGTGAGACATCAATGGACAGTTTTTCATAAATTTGGAATTGAATTTAATTTCCTGTCCATGTCTTTTCAACCACTTTCTTCTCAAATTTGTTAACTTTTTTAAACGGCATAATAACTTGACACCTCTAATATTCCCAAATTTATTTCCAGAGCTTAAGGAATCCAGTTTAATGATTTTCAATCACATGAAATTTGTCAACGTTTGTACCTCCAATTTCATACCATTTTCAAATCCACTTGCTTCGCTTTGAATTATAATCTAGAATGGGCAAGTCTTACAGTTACACCTACGCGCGCGGCTTTTTATTGCGCGGCGCAATGTCTTTTAATTTTATAAACAACCACTACCAGTGACTGAGTCGCGCAAAATTAAGCCGCGCACAAAAAGCCACGCGCGTAGGAGTTCGAAATGTCACTCCTTGGACTGTACTCTAATAATTTGAAAAGTTCAATCCTTCTCTCCAGAAATTCACATATTTAAAGTTTAGTCCCCCTCAAATCGGGCAATGATGTCAAAATTTGCCTGGCCCCCTTTGATTTAAAAAGTTAAAATATTGGCCAGACAACGTCTGGCAACAAGTCGAAATTTTGTTGCGTTTATCATACTTTTATGATTGCGCTCAAAGTATCCGTAGCCCGCAACGAAACCCCACGTTTCAATGCAAAGTTACCATTGCTCCTTAACAAATTTTGAATGCCATTATTTAATTGTATTCACAGTTTCAGAAGTGAAATATCGGTTATTTTCACTCAAAAATAAAATACACTTCCAGTACGGAAGGATGATAACTGATAACAGGGATTATAAATCATACTGTGATACCTATTTGATATTAAAATTTAAAATGTGCTGCTATTTACTAATAGGATTAAAACCGATCCATTAAATGAAACTGGTAGCAATTGTCACTACTGCAAAAGAAAATAGTCCTAACCCAATAGAAACCTTGTGTAAGATTCCCGAGTCCTTTTCCTCAGAAGGAAAGTCTAAGAAAATCCCATCAAAATCTGAGTCCTCCTCCTCTGGAAAGTTCCCTTTGCAAGGGAATTTCTCGTGGTCAAAATTCCTCTCAATCCTTTCCATGGATCCCTGTATCTGCTGTTTGACATTAACAAAACACAGCCTCATGACATACGTTATGCACTGTAGAGCGTGAGTCACCACAAAACAGAGGAATATCCCACGAGCGGCCATGTCAGTTGAGTAAACCATGTAAAACATGAGGGGGTACCCCACCCCGAATATTGAGATAGGTGTGATGATCCCTATCATACTCTGCATGCCAAAGGGGGTCAAGATCCCTTTAGCCAGTAGCTCATCCAGACCAAACAGGAGGTAGAGAGCAATAATAACGGTGTATGAAGCTGTAGCTTCACTAGCAATCACCTCACTAGGAGTAAGGAGTGTGACCAGATACTGCCCTCCTAGAACCAGACAGAGGACTGAGATCAGTCTCTCCACAGCCCAATTAACCGCTCCAACCACCATCGCCTGTCTCACACCCAACTCATCTCCCTCCCCCAACTGGTTACCCACAATCAGGGCAGTAGCAGACCCTCCGGTGTACACGAAGATGTTGAAGAGGATGTTGATCTTGTCGAGGACCACCACAGATCCGGCTGTGATGGGACCTCCAACCTGACACAGGATGTTGGAGAGAGCGTAGAGAGAGAAGGAGGCGAATACTCGGAGTCCAGAGTAGTTTCCCAGTCGGATCATCTCACCCCAGCCCCTCCAAACATCGGATGAGAGACTCTTCTCCCACAGCAAGGAGTCCTGTTGGGAGACACAGAAGAGCACCAGTCCGAGGATGGTAACCAGGTAACCAGCCATGGTTGCTATGGCAATACCAGGCACGCCCCACTGTAGACAATCCACACATAGCCATGTCAGAAGAGTGTGGGCTAGCAGGTGTCCAAACCCAGCTACCAGAGTAGTTTTAGTGTATCCCTGTACTGCCAAGTACTTCCCTAGAGTATCCTGAACATGGAACAGGAGGGGAACCAGGCAAGTTAACCGGATGTAAAGCACAGCCACACTCCTTGCTTCTTCATTCCCCGCCCCAAAGAAGCTCACCACATGCACCATGTTGAGGTACGGTCCTAACATCACTGCGAAGGCTAGCGCCCCCTGGAGAAGGACTTTAACCATCAACCCTCCCAGTTTCCGGGGTTCTGGTGACTTTACGATGGCTCCGGCGTACGCTTCAAAGACCGAGTCAAAGCCGTACATGTAGCTCCCGAGCACGCAGTCGAGTGTCATTTGAGCGATACCGAGTCCGGTGACGAGCTGGTCGGAGTTGAGGTGCTCGCCGAAGGAGAGGGTGACGAACTCGCTGAAGTTGGCTGGCATTAGGAGGACCAGCATTGGGAAGTAGTAGGAGAAGTAGGTGATTTGTAGTTCCCATAACATATTGGTAGGGTTACTTATTACTAGACCTTAACCTGAAATAATTTCATACTCCGGTTAGTAACGTTAGTTCGATCAAGTGAGTCAAATCAGTCAAATCAAACAGGTCGGTCAAGTCTTTCAAGCTAGTCTATTTTAGTCAGTAAAGTGAGTCTCTTAGTCAAGTTAGTCAAGTTAGTCAGTCAGGTTAGTCAAGTCAAGTCAAGTCAGTAAGTTAATCAATTCAGCCAGGTTAATCAAGTGAGTCGAGTTAGTCTAGTCAAGCTAGTCCAAGTTAGTTCGATCTTGTTAGTCAGTTCAGTTAAGTAATTCAGGTCAGTCAAGTTAGTCATGTAAGTCAAGTCAAATTAATCAAGTCAAATTAGTCAAGTCAATATCAGTAAAGTTAGTTAACTTTAAGTTAGTTAAGTAAGTGGAGTTTGTTAAGTTAGTCAAGTTATTTAAGGTAGTCAAGTCAGTAAAGTCAGCCAAGTTAACCAAGTCAAGCTTATCAAATCAAGTTAGTCAATTTAGTCTAGTTAAGTCAAGCTAGTTCGATCAAGTTAGTCAATTCAGCGAAGTCAGTCAGGTCAAGCAAGTTAGTCAAGTCAAGTTAGTCAAATAAGTAAAGTTATTTAAGTTAGTCAAGTCAAGCGATTCAAGTCAAGATAGTTAGTTTAGTCTAGTAAAGTTAAATTAGTAAATTCAGTCAAGTCAGTAAGGCCAAGCAAGTCAGTCAAGTTAGTCAATTCAGTCAAGTTAACCAAGTCAAGTTAGTCAAGCCAAGTCAGTAAATTTAGTCAAGTCAATCAGGTTAGTCAAGTTAGTCAATTCAAGCTAGTCAAGTCAGTTTGATCAAGTTAGTCAATTCAGTCATTAAGGTCAGTCAAGTAAGTCAATTTAGTTAATTCGATCAAATTAGTAAATTCAGTCAAGTCATTCAGGTTAGTCAAGTTAACCAAGTTAACCAAGTCCGGTTAACCAAGTCAAGTTAGTCTAGTCAAGTCAGTAAATTTAGTCAAGTCAATTCAAGCTAGTCAAGTCAGTTTGATCAAGTTAGTCAATTCAGTCAAGGCATTAAGGTCAGTCAAGTAAGTCAATTAAGTTAATTCGATCAAATTAGTATATTCAGTCAAGTCAGTAAGGCCGAGCAAGTCAGTCAAGTTAGTCAATTCAGTCAAGTTAACCAAGTCAAGTTAGTCAAGTCAAGTCAGTAAATTTAGTCAAGTCAATCAGGTTAGTCAAGTTAGTCAATTCAAGCCAGTCAAGTCAGTTTGATCAAGTTAGTCAATTCAGTCAAGTCATTAAGGTCAGTCAAGTAAGTCAATTAAGTTAATTCGATTAAATTAATCAATTCAGTCAAGTCATTCAGGTTAGTAAAGTTAACCAAGTCAAGTTAACCAAGTCAAGTTAGTCAAGTCAAGTCAGTAAATTTAGTCAAGTCAATCAGGTTAGTCAAGTTAGTCAATTCAAGCTAGTCAAGTCAGTTTGATCAAGTTAAGGTCGGTCAAGTAAGTCAATTAAGTTAATTCGATCAAATTAGTCAAGTTAGTCAAGTCATTCAAGTAAGTCGAGTCAAGTTAGTCAAGTAAGTTCAATTAACTTAGTCAATTCATTTACCATTTAAGTCAGTCAAGTTAGTCATGACAGTCAAGTTATTTTTCATGAAAGTTTTTACACGATTAGCCGACAAAAATGTACTGATGTAGACTGAACATTGAAAAAGGACTGCAAGCTGGGATAATGGAAGATGCTAAGGTGCAATAATCGATCTTAAAGCACTTTTAGTATTAATTGCCGATGAATATTAATTTGGAATAGTAACTCACGGAATAACCTTGGGTCACATCGAAACTCTACTCCAATCATACTTACATAAGCACCCGCATACTTTGAATAGTGGTAGGAATTCTCAGTATGGTAGGAATTATACTAACTTGATAACTTTCCAGTTTTAATAAATGATTACTAAAATTACACCACTCAGAATCCGTGAAGAATAGTATGAAGAATTACCAGGTTTAATTGCCAAATCAACACCTAACTAAAACTATTATAAGTCAATAATTCGATAGTAGGGCTCAAGGTGATGAGCAAATGCCATTTGGAAGCTCTTAAAGAGTTTAAGAAACAAACTCGCTTCAAAAATAGTTTTCTAACACAGTCACAACCAACAAAACACTCAACAGTGTCATATCCTGATGATTTCAGAACGAAAATGATGAGTGATAGGAGGCCGAAAAATCCAGTGTAGCACACTTTGTGCTGCATATAATCACCCAGGCTATAACTAATATGATCCACTTTAGCCCATGAGCAGGTGAAAATTGAAATGTTTTATCTGAGGAATTCAAAACTCAATAAAAATGTGCCAATTTGCGATTTGAAAAATTCATAAATCGACCAGGAATAGAATTCTTTATGCTTTATTAAACTTTAAAGATTCTGAAAGCTGGCGTTCTCCTCTATCAGAAGTATAAACACTCACTTGCGGCCTCTATAAGAACTCAACTCCTGAACATAAGACTTCAAAGTTCAAACTCAAACTCAACACATAAAAGTCAAACTGTTTTCAGTCTATAAATGATCCAACTGCTTATATTGTGCTAAGTAGGATTACAAATGTTTCACGTGCAGCCCCATGACAAGTTCACTGTTCACTGGGAGAATTGAGCTAAATTCAGTTGCAAACACAGGCTTTACAATACATGAGGGAATTGACTTCTTTTAATTTTGCAGCAGTTTTTATAATCCTGCCTGTCCTAGCTCAATAATACATTCTTATTTTGCAAAGTGTTAAAAGTTCCAGTGTACTCTATTGAGGGGTCGTTCAAATATTTTGGGCCATTTCGTAATCAGTACCACTACCAAAAGGAATTTCAAATGTAATACCTTATTGGCCTTTATTTATTTATTTATTGGCCTTTAATGGACAAAATGGAATCATTTTTAACCATTTTAACCGGCCCCTTGGACAAAAATTTTCCAAGCAGTCGCCAAACCAAGAAAATTTTGCTCAAAATAGCACGGAAAACCAACTTATACTACGTAAATTGCATCAAAAAACCCAAATCCTGGTCTAATATCATGATTTAGGTCATTATAATCTGCGTTATATAATGCCGGTCAAATAACTGAATAAATTTAACAGTACATAAGCCGAGTTATAATGAAAGTTTCGTCTGACCAAAATCAACTGGCCTTAAATTCAATTGGCCCCACTTAAACCAATCTTTTTTAACCAGGCCTTTGGACAAAAATCTCAAAGTCGTTTTTTGTCCTAGGGCCAATTCTAACCAAAATCAACTGAGAAAAAAATCAACCACGTATAACTTTATGAACCAACTCCAAAATAAACATTTCCTCCCCTTCTTATTATCATTAAAATTATGGTAAATCACCTACCATAACCAATTGCTGGGCTATTTCATTAGCTCTGCAGCGTATGTGCTGCTATTTAAGTGCTGGTATAAATGTGCTGCAGATTTAACCATTTCCAATCTGTAAACCTATAAATCAGTATAGACGAGGGGGGCTATCAAGTAAATATACAGGCTAAATGTGCTGCTAGGGCTAGTGCTAATGTTGCAGATTTTACCCTCTTCCAATCTGTAAACCTATTAGTCAGTATAGACGAGGGGGTCTATCAAGTAAATACGGGCTAAATGTGCTACAAGTGCTGGTGCTTATGTTCCAGATTTAAGGCTTCCAATCTGTAAACCTATAAATCAGTATAGACGAAGGGGTCTATCAAGTAAATACGGGCCAAATGTGCTGCTTGTGCTAGTGCTAATGTTGCAGATTTAACCTTCTCCATAGTCCATTTATCCAATCTGTAAACCTATAGATCAGTATAGACGAGAGGGGCTATCATGGCGACTAAAGTACTCTACCCGTATTATAACTCCTGGAGTTAAAGGTAATATTAAAGTTAACTCCTGGACTCAAGCCTCACGAAACTTCATCTCACGACACTTTATCTCGTGGTATTCAACTCCGGGCAAAGGTTAGTATTAGGATTAGGGTGAGGTCAGGGAAATGTATGTCGTGAGATGGAATGCCGTGCACCATAACTCCAACCAGTACCAAACACTTCAATAAACTTGATATTTTGGTCAGATATTCAACTTCTTGGAACCAAATAATGTCCAAAGTGCCGACAATCAATAACGCACAATCAACACATCCAACATATTATATTGAACTGGGAATCAGCTTTTCTAGCGGGCATTTTATAACGAGGGAGAGTAAGCACTGTGTCTGAGGTGTTATTATTAATTAATAGTCTGACTATCTTTCAGCCATTGTAGTGCCGCTGGCCGCATCATGTGACAAGAAACAAAAAGTGACTTCCTAGGAACCTGCTGATGGAATACTATTCAAACTGAAGCTCGCTTCAGTTTGAGTAACATTCTATTAGCAGGTACTATTCATTGAGATGATTGCACCGTGGGCACATTCCTAGCTCACAACAGGTCGCTATATTTCTATTAATATTCTATTACTTTTCCTTTGTTTGGGGCATTTGGCTTGTTTAAATGAGCACTCCTTCATTAATCTCACATTCCAACCTAATGAGTAACGCATATTTGAGCAGATCTCTCGATTACCAGAGGGCTTGACAAAGACGCGCAAATTTCCGGTTTGCGCACGTCAAATTTGCGCGTCTTTATGATTATCGAGCCCTCTGGTAATCGAGCGATCTGCACACATTGCGTAGGTATTACTGTTATATAATAGCATTAGCTACGTTAATCCGCTGCTAATAAATCAGACCTCTCAAGCATTCGCATTATCCTTTCAACAGTACGAGTAAATTATAGTTATGAGTAAGAGTATGAGTAAGAAGTTATGAAAAATAGTAAAAAAAAAAACAGTAGAGACTTAGAGAGTCGTGAAAAAGCAAAGGTATAAAGTCGCGCAATAACTTTAAAAAGGGTCAAAAAGTAGAAAGTGAGAAAAAACATATGAGAGGCATTGATATGAGCCGATATTAATCATTAATACTAAATAGCTAAATGAATTGTGAGTAAAATTATTCTAGAGGAAATGAACAGTAGAAATGTGTTGTAAAAAGGTTAAAAACAAGTTGAAATTCATGTCAAAAAGTCATTTTTGGGAGGATTTAAAGTAAATGTAAATATGTAATCAGCAGTGGTAACCGATATAGTAAACAACAAATGAATTCAAAGTGAGATTTCACTAATTCGTAGTACGAATTAGATAACGAATTATTAAAATATAATCAGCAATGATAAATTTTAAAATTTAAGTGAGATTTCACTAATTCGTAGTACGAATAATATATAACCGGGGATGTGTCTGCCTGCGCTAATGGGAGCTAGTATAAGGTTATCACAATATATCACATTATATTGTTATTTGCTTCTTCAAATGAATATTAAAAGATACTAAGAAGGATCTGCAGGGAGCTATAATGTATAAAGGTTATAGTGTGTAGGGGACTAGGGGGTGGTGGTGGGGGTGGCATCATTGTGGTTCTAGCAATTTACATATACCATGGCTTTAGGGGGAGTTTAATTTACATAAGGATGGAATATATTCACCCGATTTACGGTATAATTTTGATTTATGACCAGAGAATACTAGAATATGTATCCTGTGATTCGATATCGACTGTATAAGTATCCTAGTGCCTGTTGGAACTGGTAATTAGCCTCATAGGTTGACAAGCAGGTCGAAAGGGTTGTTTAAAAAGGGCTCAACAAAGGACCCTTCATGGCTTGGCAATTGCATTTCATGTTTTCAACCTTCAAGAGAAATGAGGCAAATTAGTATCGTTCCTGTAGGGAAAAGTGGAAACCATCCGAAAAGGGGCAACGTCTAGGACGGGCAACCGAGCACAAGTGAGAATGACTAATCTGAATTGTTCAAGCAATTTACAAACTCTTTGCTTTCGAGGGGGGGGGGGGGGGTAATTTACATAAGCATGGGATATATTCACCAGATTTATACGGTATTTGTCCTACTTTTCGAGCTTTGAGCGCACATGTAACCGGTGCATATTCCATGGGTATGGTTTCGCCATGTCTCTTGAATATTGAAACCATATGTAATTGCCACGCCGTGATTAGGGTCTTTGTTGAGCCCTTATTTTACCACCTTTAAACCTACCTTTCCACCTCTTACTTTCGGCCCATGAACGCACATACCATGATTCCACCACATTATGCTAGGATATTAAAGTCAATGTGCGCTCCGGTCAGAATCATAAATCCAGTGAATAGTCAATGGTTATGTAAATTAAACCTCCCCGAAATTAAGGCATTCTAAAATTGCTGAAACAAAATTGAAAGCAACAATTGTTACAACAAAAGGTGAAAAGGGCTTAACCAAGACCCTTATTCATGGTTTGACAATTGAATTTGCATATGGTTTCAATATTCAACTGATTATATGGTGAAAAGCATAGTTCCTGTTGTTAAAAGGGCTCAACATGAACAAAGACCCATCATGGCTAAGGCTTGGCAATTGCATTTAGTTTCCATATTCAAGTGATATAATTGCGAAAACATACCCATTAGAACATTTACCAGGTTTACGGTATAATTCTGACATGATAGAACCATGATATTTTGGGGGGCCCAAACCCCAAAATGTCTGGTTACCGGGTTACCACCCTGGACTGGTCTTCTGTGTTCCCAACAGACTCTGCTGTGGGAGAAGAGTTCTCATCCGATGTTTGGAGGGGGCTAGTGAGATGATCCGACTGGGAAACTACTGACCCGGCACTGCCTCGCCTCTCTACGCCTTCCAACATCCTGTGTCAGGTTGGAGGTCCCATCACAGCTGGGATCTGTGGTGGTCCTCGACAAAGATTCATCATCTTCAACATCTTCGTGTACACTGGAGGATCTGCTACAGCGCTGATTGTGGGTAACCAGTTGGGGGAGGGAGATGAGGTGGGTGTGAGGCAGGCTATGGTGGTGGGGGCAGTTAATTGGGCTGTGGAAAGACTGATCTCGGTCCTCTGTCTGGTGCTAGGAGGACAGTATCTGATCACACTCCTCACTCCTAGTGAGGTGATTGCTAGTGAAGCTACAGCTTCCTACACTGTGATTATTGCCCTCTATCTGCTGTTTGGACTGGATGAGCTCCTGGCTAAAGGGATGATGACCCCCTTTGGCATGCAGAGTATGATAGGGATCATCACACCTATCTCAATATTCGGGGTGGGGTACCCCCTCATGTTCTACATGGTTTACTCAACTGACATGGCTGCTCGAGGGATATTCCTCTGTTTTGTGGTGACTCATGCACTACAGTGCATAACGTATGTCATGAGGCTGTGTTTTGTTAATGTCAAACAGCAGATACAAGGATCCATGGAAAGGATTGAGAGGAATTTTGACCACGAGAAATTCCCTTGCAAAGGGAACTTTCCAGAGGAGGAGGACTCAGATTTTGATGGGATTTTCTTAGACTTTCCTTCTGAGGAAAAGGACTCGGGAATCTTACACAAGGTTTCTATTGGGTTAGGACTATTTTCTTTTGCAGTAGTGACAATTGCTACCAGTTTTATTTAATTCCAGAGCGGGTCCAGGAATATCAGTTTTAATCCTATGAGTTAATAGCATTAGCAGCACATTTTTTCATTTTAAATTTTAATATCAAATAGGTATCACAGTATGATTTATAATCCCTGTTATCAGTTATCATCCTTCCGTACTGGAAGTGTATTTTATTTTTGAGTGAAAATAACCGATTTTTTCACTTCTGAAACTGTAAGTGTAAATAGACGTTAGACCCCAACTAGTCGGTACATACCGCGGTACGTACCACGGTACGTACCGCGGAACATGTCCTAACTAGTCGGTACATACCGCGGTACATACCACGGCATGTACCGATTAGTTAGAACATGTTCCGCGGTACATACCCCGGAACAAATCCTAACTAGTCGGTACATACCGCGGTACGTACCGCCTCTGCGCGCGCATTTATTCCCAAATTTCTCGCGATAAAGAGGTGAAGCTTACAACAAACAAAGGTCAATGATCAAGGTAATTGAAGCAAATCACTAGGTATTTTACAACATCAAGAGTCAAAGCCACCAGAGTCAAACTCCGATCTTCCGGAATCGAGGCAAACAGAGTCAAGGCAACAAGAGTCAAGGCAACAAGAGTCAAGGCAACCAGTATAATGCAACCTGAGTCAAGGCAATCAGAGAGTCAGAGCAAACAACGGATCGCATAGTAGCGTCGGGGAAATGGTGTCTGCAGATGAGATGGGTGTTGGCCCCTGTTCACGTGACCTATAGGCCTGGCATGCATAGAGCGAACCGGACACCCAATCAACCCTACCAGACAGTTTCAATCTGTCCACCCCTGCATGCTAGGCATATGGGTCACGTGACCAGTACCCAGCGGGGGTCGACGCCCATCCTATCAGTAGACATCATTTTCCTTGATGCTGCTATGCGATCCTTTGTTTTCTCTGACTGTCTTTTCCTTGACTCACTGACTCAGGTTGCCTTATACTTGTTGCCTTGACTCTTGTTGCCTTGACTCTGTTTGCCTTGATTCTAGAAGATGGGAGTTTGACTCTGGTGGCTTTGACTCTTGATGTTGTAAAATACCTAGTGGTTTGCTTCAATTGCCTTTATCATTGACCTTTGTTTGTTGCAAGCTTTACCTCTTTATCGCAAATACTTGGGAATAAATGCGCGCAGGCGGTACGTACCGCGGTATGTACCGACTAGTTAGGATATGTTCTGGTATGTACTGCGGAATATGTTCTAAGAACACCGGTACATACCGTGGTACGTACCGCGGTATGTACCGATTAGTTAGGACATGTTCCGCGGTACGTACCGTGGTACGTACCGCGGTATGTACCGACTAGTTGGGGTCTTAGTGGCATTTAAAATTTGTTTTAAGGAACAATGGTAACTTTCCACCGGGATATAATTAATTCATTAGCAACCCTGAAACGTGGGGTTGTGCTGCGGGCTATAATTGATTGCAATCATAAAAGTAAGATAAACGCAACAAAATTTCGACTTGTTGCCACACGTTGTCTGGCCAATATTTTAAATCAAATTCAAAGGGGGACTAAACTTTAAATATATGAATTTTTGGAGTGATATGAGGGATTGACCATTTCAATATTAGAAAACAGTCCAAGGAGTTTGGATGTGATGAGATCATTAACGGTGACATTGCGAACTCCTACGTGCGCAGCCTTCAATGCGCGGCTCACAATCACTAGTTGTTTATAAAAGACATTGAGCCGGCGCACGAAAAAGCCGTGCTCGTAGGTGTCAGACTTGCCCATTCTAGATTATAATTCAAATCGAAACAAGTGGATTTGAAAATGGTATGAAATTGGAGGTACAAACGTTGACAAATTTCATGTGATTGAAAATCATTAAACTGGATTCCTTAAGCTCTGGAAATAAATTTGGGAATATTAGAGGTGTCAAGTTATTATGCCGTTTAAAAAAGTTAACAAATTTGAGAAGAAAGTGGTTGAAAAGACATGGACAGGAAATTAAATTCAATTCCAAATTTATGAAAAACTGTCCATTGATGTCTCACTTTCATAGTGGTACTGATTACTTCAAATTTAAATCAAGAGTTAAATTGAAAACTTAAATTTATGAAATTGAATTAAATTGACCATCCCAAATCTGTCAATGATCCTGAGTAAGACTTATTTATCCCACCGTAGCGAATGGAAAGAATTGATAGTAATGATAATTTAAGACTAATTCCAAGTCCATGTTAATGATCGGTTAATCGTCCAAAGTCCCACCAAAGCAATTGTAAGGAATGGATAGATATGATAATTTAAACCTAATTTAAATTTAATGATAAATTAAGTTATTAATGGTCGGTTATTTCTCCCACCATAGCCACCGCCTCTATTTCTACCAGTCCGTATTTAGGCAGGTTGGCACACTCGTAGGCAGCCCGGGCTGGGAAAGGAGCTTGCAGGAACTGGGAATAAACCTGAAAACAGGGAAAATGAGTGGAGTGCTGAACGTTTTGCACTTGCAGGTCCAGTACTTTATGCACTTGCAGGTCGGTTGCCAGGCGTTGCCTGGCAGTGGCCCCCTCGCGCGCGCGAAGCGCGCGCGCTCCGACTCGCAGGCAACGTCTGGCAACAGGTCGGTATAATTGCGCGACTTGGCATATTTCGATATTTCATTTTCAATGTGACGCAGGGTCACCACCTCGAGAAATGAGGTCCATTCTAAAATTTCCGATCGCGTGGCGCCATGTACATATCGTACCGAAACTACCTAAAATTCAGCATTATTCAAGGAATGGAGGAGTGAGGGCAGTAAAACAAGATTAACGGGCGGCCGGTGTCTAACTCATACGTGTGTGGCTGTACCATGTGCGGTGTAATTGTAATCGTGCGCCACTCTCTGCCTGTTAATAACAGTAACCATTTACTTCCAGGGGCCCCACTATTTGACACCAACTTAAGGTGATGAGGCATGGTGTCAAGGATGTCTCGGATGCTGCAAATACCCGGGACGGGGTTCGTCGGGTTCGATATTCCCGGTCCCATGCTCGGATGCTACTTCTGCAACGATGTCGTGGATCCAAGTGATGTGAGTAAACATAGCCATTTCATCATTCTTGTTATTAACCATGATGATTTCTACTATTCTCAACTAATTTTTTAAACTTACTATAGCGCATTGCCAATGAATTTATGTAAAGCATAAATTTCGTCTCCCAAGTACGACAAATACGTATGGCATGAATAGTTGTTATTCAAGATTTTGAACATCAACTTAATACGTTTTTCATTATGAAAACTGCAGCTAAAGAAATGTTGTTCGAACATATAAATGCTCTGATGCCTAATGCATAACCTGTTATTAAATATAGAATTTTGCTGACCATGTGACCATCCCACGTCATCATAAGTTGAATTTATTTGAATATTTGCATGGCTGAATTTTCGATTTGAACTGTTACGTGACTATCCCTCATTTACATAATTGACACCTTAGATCACCACATATATTTTGAACGTACAGTAAGAATTTTTTACTACATTATGCAATAGATGAGCGCGTTATAATTTTTGTTACGCTCGACATAATGAAATATTACCCCTGGTATGTTTTGCGTCTCTCGTTTTTGAGCACCTTATACTCGGCGTATTTGAATCGTGCCAGATTGGTGACTTCACCCAAAACTTTGATCTGACCTTTGGCAGTAACTGATCAACCAACCTAATATCGGACAATGTCCGTGATATGTCCGACGGACATATCACGGACTTGAGTTTCACGGACCTTAAACTTCAACGGACATTGATTTTCATGCTTGATATATCCTGCCAATTATAGGCATTTATGAACAGAAAATATAAACATATATACACGGCCGTGTTGTTTTCGCGCGTGCTGCATACGTATAACCATCACTGATGGAGTTACGAAACCAGAGATGGAGTTATATCAACCCCGGAACGCGAGGTAGCGCTGCTGCTAGTTGTTTGTGCGCAGTTTTGCGAAACGCAGCAATTCTGCAACAATATTGCCCCATTTCATAGGCTAAACTTCCAGATAAAATTTGAAGGTATTTCAGTAGAGCTTTAAAGCATAGGGAGTCTTAGTGGTGAAGAGATCATTTGAATACGCCTTTCATGTCAGGGAAGTTATGATCAATAACACTTCGCGGTGAAAACGATGTTTTCCAGTAGTGGCGTGTTCAACGATTCAATAGAAGTCTCCCAGGAACATGATATCGAAAATCTGCTGATCCCTTCGTGAATTTTATCCTCTATCGATTCTCCCGAAGGTCCCAAGTCTCTATCTTCCAAAATGTGGATTTCTATAAAAGAAACCATGAGATGGTGTAAAAAAGTGCATTACTGTCTACAGGCCAGGTACCGCTGCTCTGTAGGTACCGCTGCTCCATTGCGCGCGTGATTCGACAGCGCAAATCAAGTTCCCAGTGTATTTCTGTACTTGATCGTGCGTGTTTGGCCTGTTACCGATTTTGCATAGCTTTTAGCCTTCCCTTTCAACTTTTACACGTGACTTTTTTGATTAAATCATGCTAAAATTAGTTCAGTAATCCCTGTATAGTATAGACATTTAACTGATACTATTTTAGTACCTGCAAAAATAACATTTGACTAAACTATAGTGACTAACCATAGTAAATGAAGAAAGGCTGAAGCTTGAGTATTCATTCCATATTTTTATTACAATCCAATGCTTTAGAATTTAAATTTTATGGGGTGTCATTTATTATTATAGGATTCGCATCTTTTGTGTGTTTTGTAATTGGGTACGTGTGAAGGTACATGATTATGGGTATCCAGATTACCAAGGCCGATAATACAGTCTCTGACTTATATTATCTGCCTTTGGCATGGATACCATAAACGATAACAGAACACCGTATTGCCGTCATCTAAAGATGATTTGAACACAATAAGGTACCCTATACACAGATACGAATGCCAACCACGTAGGTACCGACACAAAGTCTAGCGTACTAAATAGGCATTAATTCGACACGAACCCAATACCCAAATACTAAATTATACCTTAAAAGGTGTTATATTAATTTAAAACCCGTCAATTGGATGTATGATCAATCGGAAGAAATGAAAAAGTAAAAGTTTGGTAAGCCAGTACTAATTGGGTAAGCATAGTTGATTGAAGCGAAAGTGGTTGACACCCAGAATAAATGTTCAATGTTTACTTGAACTATAGTTGACATTAAAGTATAGTCACCAAGTTGATGAACACTAAGTTGACACCAAGTATAGTTGCCCGGGGATGATTGAAAAAACCAAACTTTT